>BSBK01007958.1:0-92500 GCA_027943335.1 Chamaecyparis obtusa
CTATCTCTGTCTCTCTCTGTCTCTCTCTATCTCTCTATCTCTCTTTGTCTTTGTCTCTATCTTTGTCTCTGTCTCTATCTCTGTCTCTCTCTGTCTCTCTGTCTCTCTATCTCTCTGTCTCTCTATCTCTCTCTCTTTGTCTCTCTCTCTCTCTCTCTCTCTCTATCTGTCTATCTGTCTGTCTGTCTGTTTGTCTGTCTGTCTGTCTGTCTGTCTGTCTGTCTCTCTCTCTCTAACGCATAGCTCTCCCCTATTTGGGTAGCTCAGTAAATGTGAGACCTTTGGTGTTACTCTGAACCCAAAGTGGGCTTAGGAGAGTGCTCTACACCTTTAGAAGATCCGTATAACAACCACAAATACACTATCCTCATGGGAAGGTTTGGAGTCTTTTTCCAGCTTGACTAGTGCTCGGTTGAGTCTTTGACCAATTGCTCTTTGTTAGTGCTTAGTTTCCTTGATAACCAAGTGCTCAGTAACTTCACCGAGTAGATTACTAACGCTCGGTAATTCTATTGTGAAGTGTCCTGACTAATTCAAATCTAAAATGGGAACCTTGGTATTGGAAAGGGGATGGAAAGGTTCCATGCTTCTTATATACCCTCCTATGAGAATAATTTCCACAACTTACAGGTTTTGGGACAATCAGTGCTCGGTTTAGGCTTATTATCTTGTAGCGTTTTGAATAGGGTTATGTGGACTTAGTTAAAAATTCATCCAAAGAGACTAAAAAATAAATTGTAGATTTGGATACCCTTTTTTTGAGTTGAGTCTAGCCTCCAGATCATAAGATCTCAACCAACTTGGACTATGTCAAACCACTCCTAACCCACTAGTCCTAATAGGGAAAATTGACTTGCTAACTTAAGGAAAAGT
This sequence comes from Chamaecyparis obtusa, assembly GCA_027943335.1. Classification (NCBI taxonomy): domain Eukaryota; kingdom Viridiplantae; phylum Streptophyta; class Pinopsida; order Cupressales; family Cupressaceae; genus Chamaecyparis; species Chamaecyparis obtusa. Next base: position 874 of record BSBK01007958.1, read on the forward strand.
TCACAAGATGAATATCCAAGAAAAACCACTTGTTGCACTGATACTAGTAAACACCAAGAGACAAAAATCCACTATTAGATTGCATTTATCCACCACTAAAGTGCTGCTATCACTTCACTCTTCCATTTCCTGCACCAAGCACATAGAGATGCTTGGTCTAGAGTCTGCAAACATACTTCTCAAGGGAAACCCCTTTCTCCAAAACTCCTAAGGACCTAGAGTACATTGACCCTACTTTCATTTCCCCACTTCACATGGGAATCCCACAAAAGAAAATCAAGTTAGGGCATTATTGCTTGAAACCCTAGTTTAGGAAAGTTTCCTGGAAATGTGGAGTGCATAATCTTCAAACTCTAGACTCCAATGTTCAAATGAATTTAGATCAAACGCATTGGAATCCTAATACATGTTAGATGTTGGATTGAAATTTTTTTTCCTTCTCACACCCGTACCAATCTATACACATATTGTTTCACAATGAAAACTGTAGAGAAAAATAGGGATTTATTTTATTGATTGAATGCAAAATTATATAAGTTTCTAACTTTCCACCATCATATCTCTTCCGACACCCACCTGTAAGGGCTGTTTGAAGAACTTCCCTAATGGATCCATTAGTTTCTCAAAGGTTGTGACCATTGGGAGGTGATTTTACAATTAGGTGGCAAGTTTTCAAAGAGGTTACCGAGCAACATTATTTGCATTTGGTAACTTTTGGAAAATATTACATTCTTGCTCCTAAAGAGCCTCTAGGTCTAAGCCATGGATCCTAATGCTCCCAAATATCACTAAAAAATTTAAAATGAACAAAACACCTAAAAGTTCCTTTGGACCATAATAAAAAACCCATGGTTTGTAACCACACCGAGGGTGACTAGGTCTTACAAGTTGGATTGCTAAACAAAATTTGCAAATTTGAAAAAGTCCCTTAGGCATGAGTACCCTTGGGTGAATCCTTTGAAGACCATAGAAGTGTGGATGTTGTGAAGAGTGGAGAGGGTGCTCCTGCACTATACTCCCTTGTTTTGAAATCTCAAGTCCCACTAGAGAGCAGTTTTTGAACTGAAGTTCCACACTTGTTGATACACTCTTCACTCATCCATGTAGCATCAATGTCAGGTAACCCCTTCCATTTGACCAAGTAGTCTTTGTAGGTTTTCTTCCTGGTTTGCTTGACCACTTTAGAGTCAAGAATCTTTTCCAATTGTAAAGGTTGGCTTAGTGGCAAGTCCTTCATCCATTCTGCCTATGTGCCTTCAGTATCCTACAAAGTGTCATTAGATCATGCATCACCCTTAAAAGGAGTGAGATCAAAAATGTTAAAGATAGGAGAAATAGAAATAGTAGTGGGTAAATAAATTTCTTAAGCATTATCCCCAAATTTATGAAGTATTTGATAGGGACCAATTTTTCTCATTTGCAGTTTGGTGTGTCCCCTAGGTAGCCTTGCCTTATTCAGGTATGCCCATACTTGATCTCCTTCTTTGAAAGTAACATGTCTTCTCTTCTTATCTTCATGTTCTTTGTAATTTACAGTATTCTGACTCAATGTATCTTAGACTTTATCATGGATCTATTTGATCCATGCAAATAATTCTTCTCCTTGTGCATTGACTTTAAAGTCAGTCAGTAACTCTCTCAAATCCATAACTCCTCTTGGATGGAGTCCATAATTCACTTGGAATGGTGTCTTCCTTGTTGACCAATTTACTGAATCATTGAAAGAAAATTCTGCTTGAGGAAGGATAGCATCCCAAGTTTGTCCATACTATTTTTTTAGACACCTTATAAGGTTTCCTAATGATCTATTTACAACTTCAGTTTGCCCATCTATCTATGGATAGTATGCAGAACTAAATGATAGGTTTGTACCCAACTTTTTCCAAAGGGTTCTCCAAAAGTGCCCTTGGAATTTCACATCTCTGTTTGAGATAATGGATGTTGGAAATCCATGAATTTTGACCACTTCTTTAAAAAACAAGTTATAAATATGTGAAGCATCATTAGAAACTTTACAAGGAACAAAGTGTGCCATTTTGCTAAATCTGTCAACTATGACAAAGATACTATGAAATCCTTGTTTAGTTCTCGGAAGTCCTAAGACAAAATCCATACTCACACTATCCCATGGTTTTGTTGGAATAGGAAGTGGTTGATAGAGACCTTGGTTGGTCCTAACTCCTTTATCTCTTTGACAAATAGTGCATGCTTCAAAAAACTTTCTGACATCAGTTGGTAACCGAGGCCAATGATAGTTTCTCCTTACCAGTTCCAGTGTCTTATCAATGCCAAAATGACCTCCTAGTGTGCCACAATATTTTTCTCTAATAGGGTTTTCTCTCATGGAGAATTTAGGAATACATAGTTGACCTCCTTTGAATGAAAGGCCATTCTGCAATAAGTATTCTAAATAAATAGTATTATATGCATCTGATAGAGTAAAGAAAACCTTATAGATATCACCAAAGTTTGAATCATCTTTGTATAGGTACTTGAGGGCATCAATTCCTATGATTTGTACTTGCACTTCTTCAACCAAAATCACTCTTTTGCTGAGAGCATCTACAACTTTATTTGAAGTTCCTTTCTTATGCTTTATGGAAAATGTGAATGCTTGGAGGTATTCAACCCATTTCATGTGCCTGCAGCTTAGTTTATCCTGACTGTTCAGAAAACTCAAACCATGATTATCTGTAAAGAAAATAAATTCCTTAGGAAGAAAGTAGTGCCTCCATTTCTTGAGGGCTTGAACCATAACATAAAGTTCCAAGTCATATGTACTGTATTTCTTGTTTGCTTCATTTAGTTTTTTTAGAGAAGAAAGCCATTGGTCTTCCATCTTGACTAAGGACTGCACCTATAGCCAAATTGCTAGCATCGGTCTCTACTGTGAACAATCTGTCAAAGGTAGGTAGTGCCAAAATGGGATATTGTGCTACTCTCTTCTTCAAATACTTGAAAGCTTCATCTACTTGTGTTGTCCACTAGAATTTTTTTTTTCTACCACCCTTGATGGTATCAAGTAAAGGTGCAAAAATGTGATTGAAGTTTTTGATAAACTTCCTATAAAAGGTAGCCAATCCATGAAAGCTCCTGATTTCTCCTAGAGTCTTCAGTGTGGGCCAATTAATTATAGCCTCTACCTTTTTAGGATCCATTTTTAATGTGCCCTTTGAGATAACAAAACCCAAGAATATCAACTCTTGTTGCATGAATGTACACTTTTCTAAGTTGATAGGCAATTTCTTCTCATGTAGTCTTTGGAGAACTTGTTCCAAGTGTCTCATGTGGTCTCCCATAGTTCCACTAAAGATTAGGATGTCATCTAAATAGACCACCACAAAATTTCCTATGAAATCTTGAAGCACTTCATTCATTAATCTCATGAAGATGCTAGGAGCATTGCTAAGGCCAAATGGCATCACAAGCCATTCATATAATCTTTCTATTGTTTTAAATGCAGTCTTCCACTCATCTCCCAACCTCATTCTTATCTAATGGTAACTATATTTAAGGTCAATTTTAGAGAAATAACATGCTCCTCTGAGTTGGTCTAATAGATCCTCAATCCTAGGTATGGGGAATCTATATCTGATTGTTATTTTGTTTATTGCCTTGGAGTTAGTGCATAGTCTCTATTTTCCATCCTTTTTAGGGGCCAAAACACTCAAGAATGCAAAGGGCTGAGACTCTTTTTTATGAGTCCTTTTGTCAAGAATTCACTGATTTTTCTGGTGACTTCAACATTCTAATCAGGAGTGAGTTTATAAGAAGCCTTATTGGGTAGGGAAGCACCTAGGATGAAATCTATGTGGAGATAGATGTCCCTCAATGGTGGAAGTTCATCTGGTGTGTCTCCTACAACTATTCCTTTGTACTTCTATAGTAGACTATCTACTTCCTTTAGTACTTCATTGTGTACTATTTTCTCCTTAGGTTTAAGGACTAGAACATATCCTACCTCAGAATATTGAATAGTCTTGATCATCTCTTGTTCTCCTGCAAGCATGACTAACTATTCTTTTGGTTTTTCTTGTTGAGGATAAGGAAGAGGGAGCAGGTTGTATTTATGACCATTTTGAATAATTTGGTATTTGTTTGTGACTCCATCATGTTTAGCTTGCAGATCATACTACCATGAATGTCCTAACAAAAGGTGACATACATCCATATCTAAAACATCACAAAGGAATATATCCTTATAGTCTTAGTCTTTAATAGAGAAATCTACCCAAGCTTGTTCATTTATGAGGGTCTACTACTCTTTTGTTAACCAAGATACATGGGATGGGTTTGGGTGGGGTATCTTTTCCAATTTTAATTTATCTACCATTTCTCTAGATACAAGATTTTTAGTAGAACCAGAATCAATTACTAACTTGCATACCTTTCCATGGCTCTTACAGTTGGTTCTGAAAAGACTTTTTCTTTGAGGAGGTTCCATTGGAATGAGTTCTTGGATCAGAGCCATCTTCATCATGAGGCTTACTCCATCTTCTCTAGTACAGTCTCTCACACTGTCATCATCATCTTCTTGCACTAGGTTGGTCTTCTTTCACATTGGTTATTCTGCTTGTCTCTACCTGGACACCTATTGGTGTAGTGTGCTTACTAATTGTAGTTATAACATATGATTTGTCCATTGTTTCTTCCTCCATTTCTACCCCTGCCATTTCCTCTTCTACCTTGGTATCCACCTCTTGAACTAATTTCTCTTTGGGTGTTCTCCTTATTAGACTCTCCTTTTGGTATATTGTTTTGTCCTCTTCCTCCAAAATTTCCTGTGCTATTTCATTCTTAGCTTTTCCTCTGCCACTCTGTTCATTCCTCCTCAACTTTTCTTCAAATTGCAATGCTAATTGATAGCATTGGTTCACTGTGGTAGGGCTTTTCAAACTTGTTTATGCCTGAATATGGACCTCTAATCCAGCAATATACACAACATAGTCATTTCTCGATCATCGAATCATGAAGATGAGTATGAATTACTCAATTGGTAAGATTCTATCGATTTGACCTGTTGCCTCCTAATTAGTCGGGGTTTTTGAATTTCTCTCAGAATGAGAGCCAACAACCAAAAGACCAAGCTAATATGAAGGATTTTTGAAAGCTTGAAAGATAAACAATTTGCAATTACTCTAAGATGAAGATGTTATTAATCTAAGAATGAAATGTAGATTTAATCTAGGAACTTGAAAGAGATATGAGAATTAAGCTAATAACAATAAGAAAATTACACTAATATGAGAATTAAATTAATGTGCAATAAAAGCCTGGAAATATGAAATAATTGAGACAAAAAATGACTATAGTTTTGATACTCTCACAATTTCCTCTCTCAAATGAGAAAAAGAGGTTCATAATATAGACCAGCACGGAGGAAGGATGAAGAGTTTCTTGAAATGAAACGGCCGACTCTTCATTTCCAATTGAGGCAAATATTGAAGGATTATTTAATTAAAAGAATGAATTATTGCCACATATGGGCGACCCTTCAAATAATTTGAATTGTTAAATCCAAATAAAGATAATCCATTCAAATAATCAAATAATATTAATTCCTTTTATGTGTATTAGCTAAATGGGGTGGGTTTAATTTAATTTAAAGCACTTAGGACTTTAGAATTAAATTAATTTATCATAGGGATTATTTAGCTATTAAAGTCGAATACTTAGGAATTAATTATAGTGAAATTAATGCAATTTAGGGTTTTTGCAATTGACACCAAGTCAAATAAAGTCAGGTAGGAGAGAGAAAATTGCCTAGTAAAATAGGAATTTAATAATGTAAAATTGAAGAAATGCACCAAAATTGATTGAAATTATAAGGTGCCAATTTTGGGGTATTACATTTACCCCTCTTTGAATTGATGTGTGAGCAACGCGTTGATTCAAAGAATAGTCTAATGTGATAGATGAGGTTTCATGATTATCCCCAGAATGGAGCTTAACCCTCGGTAGTCAAGGTTAGGATGCCAAGACATTGAAATAGATCGAATTGTAGAACCACCTTTAGAATGAGGCATGATTCTCCAATGTCTAAGTTAGATTATGAAGACAATAGTCTAATGAAAACTTGAGAGGAGACTGGAATCGAGGTTAGATTTCCCCAATGCCCATTGATCAAATGGTGACAGATGCAGATTTAGGACTAATCTTAAAAATCAGGGTTAGATTTCCCCAATACGAAGCTTAGCCCTCTGAGACCTGGGTTAGATTTCCTAGATAACGGTCTAAAAAGAGATTTCAAGAGCCATCTCCAGAATGAAGCTTGACTTTCAGGAATTAGGGTTATATTTCCCTAATGCCTAATGAGATTTTGAGAACCATCTCTAGAACAAAGCTTGATTCTCAAGGATCTAAGTTAGATTGCTCAGATACCTAAAAGATAGATGAAAAGATGATAAGATGCAAAGCACAAAGATGCCCCTAGTGAAGAGATGCCCCAAGCATTGAGGACTTTGATTTAGATCAGATTGATATGAGACTGGTTCGACAAGATTTGAATGATGCAATCATCCTACCCCCTCGGGAGTGAGATCAAAAGATGACATATCAGAAGGATGATTGACAACAAGAGGTTGCAGAATAGAAGCAATCAGACTAGATTCAAGAAGCTGTAGAAGTAATTTAGAGCAATTGGGAGGTCTTGTTGATCAATTTCGACCAAATTTGACTAGAGTTGACTTTAGATGAAAACATGGAAGATCTCAAAAAAATGATGAGGAGATGAGAATCTGGCAGGAAAATGATGCTAGAAGGCTGACTACACAAGTGTCTGATCCCAAAGGATCCTAGAATTTTAAAAGACAATTTTGAGCCATCTAGAGATGCTAGATTTCGATTTCGATCCTGAAAATGGATTTAGAATGGTTGATTTAGCCAAGGGTGAGGTTTTTGCGTAAAACGGAGCACATTTGAAAATTAGGTCAAAAGTAATATAAGGCTCGGAGGTGTCATTTTCAAATCATTATTCACTTTGTCTTCTTGTGAATCTAAGAGCTCTGAGAGAGAATAGAGGGTGTTCCAATGCATACACATCGATTCGAGTGTTCTCAACACCATAGCTGACCACCGGAGTATGACCCATCTGTGAGTAGCTGATAAACCATCCCGCATTTTAGGTTTTAATCACTTTCTAGGTCATTTAGGTTAGATTTTTAGCATGTTTAGGCTTAGTTCTTCAATTCTCATGCAAGGAAATAGTTTCCTTGTGGCAGCCTCAATCGCCCCTCACGCAAGAAAATAAGTTCCTCATGGGGATTAGGGCATCCTCACATCAAGTGGCTCTATGTTCTTGTTTGAGCTGCTAGAAGATGTCGCGCAAAATTTCATCATTGGTGATGAAATATCATGCGAGATAGGATCTTGTCTCGCACACAAATCTATTGCAGTTTGTAGAATCTTTGCCAAATTTGCATGAAATCAGCCAAGTAGAGTGTTGCAAAGTTGTGTTTAGGATAGATGCATTGCTTCATTTTTTGTTGTTTCTTTGAGAACCACTATGTTGAGATATTGATCCAATGTCGTCACTTGCTTTGCAGGTTGATTTCCCAGATGTCGCATTCTGGTTGAATCATCCAGTCATCACCACATTAGTATAGAGGTTGACCGATGTTGAGGGTGCCCACATTGATGGGCTAGGATAGACATACTTGCGTGATATACTTGACTTTTGGGTAAATCACGGTCTTCTGGGTGCACTTGTCAAGCATTTCCATTCAGAGATGAACACATTTCATTTGCCGATGGGGGAGATGATAGTCACTCTCGAGGACATCTACTAGATATTGAGGATACCCTTCCATAGTGCCCGTGTTGAGTATGATATACAGCTGAGGGTAGGTACACTAGCACTAAGAGCCATATTCAAAGATGAGTTAGTGATGGGTCAGGCCATCTCATGGGATAAGCTAGTGAGTAGATATGGCGGTGCTCTTCAATTAGTAGTCATTTTAGCCATCTTCCTGAGTTGTTACTTAGTTCTAGATCGGGGACAACATGGATTGGAGTGTGGCTGGGGGCCAAATGTTGGATAGGCCAGCCATTAGATATAGATGGGGTGAGTGTATGCTCACACAGATGTACCATGAGATGCATGAGGTCATGTATCAGAGTGCCAAGACCATGGCCGCTAGAGTTTTTGTATTGCAGATCTGGGCCTGGGAGCATCTCCCTATTTACAAGCTGATATTTCAAGATACACAACATGCCCTTGAGCCCTACATTTATAGATATGCAGGACCTATGACTCAACTAGAGCTAGATAAGACCGAGTAGTGGTGGGGGCAGTTAGACGATATGGTAGTAGTTGTGTGGAGGCCTTGGGTAGCTATAGAGGCATGGGATGACACTTGGCAGGAGCTATCACACATGTTTATCTCATGTCCACTGATCGGGTGAACTATTTCTATCATTGAGGGCTTCTTTCTCACATGTGTTATGAGGCAGTTTGGGAGACAACATGACATCTCCCAGGAGTACGCTACATATGCTCACTTCATTGATGAGATGAAGAAGGGCCGGTAGCCCAGGTTAGATAAGGAAAGATGAATGATTGAGGCACGAGTACCTCTTGCTCATTGGGACTACATGGTGGATGTCACCATGCAAGGATGATGCCTACATATCAAGATCACTTCTTGGCACACCCCTTCCTGAGGTTCACAGATCCTATCAGCATGGGCTAGGGGGCACAGTAGTAGCTTGCACAGTAGCAGCACTAGGTACTTGCCCAATAGTAGATACTAGTACAACAACCTAGACAGTAGTAGGTTGCGCAAGAGGGACCATAACAATAGAGAGATAGAGTACTAAAGTCAAGGACAGGGTAGATAAACATCCCTCCTAGGACTATGGGATTAGATGCAAGTGCAGGTAGTAGTGGGACCTAGCAGAGGTCCACTAGGTAGAGGATAGGGGATACCTCACAATAGCCACCTCCTGAAAAACTTGCACAAGATGATATTGATATGTCTGATCAGGTCACACAGGGACCACCATAGCTAGCATAAGTACAGGAGGCTCTTATGAAGAGCTAAGAGAGAGTCTGGTAGGTACAATGGGTGAGGGATGAATACCACACCCAGGTCATCATCTAGGAGATGTGGGTGGCTGATAGTGAGTGGGAGATCAGAGAGCTCTGAGAGGAGCTAGAGAGGTCATGGATAGAGATGAGATATGAGTTCACTCAGGAAGCTTACTACTATGTGACATATGTTGGCATTGTTCCAGATCTATCAGAGTAGGTGCCTTCATTTTCTGAGTATGCCGGAGCACCACAAGGACCTCCACCACCAGGACCACCTCCACAAGGACCACCACAGGGACTTCTCTAGGGACCACTACCACCACCTCCTCCTGGTGGCGATGGGTAGAGTTAGCTCATTTTGACATTCATATTGTAGCCCATATTTTGATACTGTGCTCGAGTAGCACCATTCTTTTTGTACATGACATTGATCGACCGTGAGATATATATATGAGATTCCATCTTTGATATCATTATACTTGTTTATATATTGCTTTAATGTTGATGTTCATGTTTTATAAGATGTTTCCTAGATGATTGAGATGCATGGATTAGATATGTATGAGATGCACATGCTTTCTTTTATGATATGAATATGCACATGTTTTATTTTATGATGGTATATGAATATGCAATGTGAAATGTGATGATAGATAGTAGATGGACATGTAGATGTAAAATGTATGCATATAATGAATGAAATGTGAAATGCAAAATGTAATGTATGATTTGATTTATTCTTATTATGGATGCACATGTATATGGATATGCAAATGGGGAAAATGGAAATGTAATGAAAATACAATGAAAATGGTACTAATCATCACATACAGGATGTTGCAATATACAATAGGTACTAATCAAAAGGATATTTGAAGATTGAGAACGAGGACTAGACACTTGTGTAGCAAAGAGGAACCCAAGACAAAAGATGGGAACCTTTGATGAATAGATCTAGAAGAAGACAATCAAGAGAGAACCAAAACACTGTCTCAATGCAAGCCTAAAATGAAAATGCAAGCCTAAACTAGATGCAAACCCTAGGACTTGGTTGTTGGAATCATCGTGTTATCATCATAGAGTTTTTAGGTATGGGATGATCACAAGATGCCATACAATCCTCACTAACATTGCAATCATCAGAATATGAATATGACATAAGTCTTAGATGTTTTGGAATGAGGTGTAAGAAATAAGGCACAAGAAGCCATAATGACCTGAACACCTATTCCTTTTGATTTAGCAAGTTAACATAAGCATCAAACATAGCTACTAGAATGACTTGAATGTTTCTTGCAGACAAACACACCAGACACACGAGAGTTACTTCTTTCACCAAAGAATGCTCATAGTGACCCTTATGTTCACTTAGTAGGATGAGCATTTGCAATTTTACTTGTAGCAGAAAGAAGTCACTCAAAATAGACAAGGAGAAGAACCAAACTCACCAAAGCAGCCATATAAAAGGATTTGAGGTACACATGGCCATCCAACATGAGATGAAGGCTCTCATAGTGGACACCCCTCTTAGATAGATTCATTGGATCATTAGAACTAAACCAACAACATAAAGCAAAGAAAAGATCATGCCCCCAGTCTTTGCATTTCTCGATCAATAAAAGAAATCTTAGATTTGCTTGAGGAGAAATGACAAAATGAAACAACAAACACATAAAAGAGAAAAGATCAACATGCTTTAGAGAATTAGAAATTCAGTTTTAGTTTCAGTTTAAGTTTGTGTTCAAGTGGATTGAAGTCAGATCGGAAGAATACAGTGTGAAAAGTCATCTCGAAGAGAACATCAAAGTGCTAAATGAAGTATCAGTAGGTAGACACATCGAGAAATGCTAGTGACTAATATAAGAGAGATCCTCAAGGAGAGAGATCTCAGAGATACTAGAAAAACATCAGCAGGAAGACACAGTGAGAACCACTAGTGACTGATGTACAAGGGATCCTCAAAAGAGAGATCCAAGTGATAGCTAGGTATTAGTAAGTAGACATAGTGAGAACCACTGGTGACTGATACATGAGAGACCCTCAAGGAGAGAGATCTCAAAAATAGCTAGGCATTAGTAGGTAGATGCAGTGGGAACCGCTGGTGACTGATGCAAGAAAGCATCTCTGAAAGCGATAGGACAATGCCCCCTAGACCAGGAAGGTTCCCCCAAGTGTGACTTGTTCCAATCCATGTAGAGTCAAGGAAAATCTTGAAGATAGGTGAAAGAGAATGCATGAGCTAACAAGATAAAGTGGGAAATGAACTAAAGCAAGAAACCAGGAAAGAAAACTAAAGTAGGAAACAAGGAAAGCAAACTAAAGCAGGAAACAAGGAAAGCAAACTAAAGCAGGAAAGTGAGAAGCAACTACACAGAGCCAAATGGTGTTGATATGAGATATAGCTTTAGGAAACAAGAGGCCCCTATTTACCAGGTTTTCACCATCTTGGCAGAGATTCTATTTTTTCTACCATGACACATGTTTACCAGGTTTTCATTAATGGTACATTTTTCTTCTTTTTTAATTTTTTGTACTTTTCTCTTTTTTGATTTTTTTGTATTTTTAAAAATTTCACTTGTTTTTGTATTTTTGTATTTTTTTGTATTATCAAGGTGCCTATTTACTAGGTTTTCACTAGGATAATAGATACATCAAAGCACCTATTTACCAGGTTTTCACTAAGATGATGATTTTTTTAGGACATTTTGCAATTTTTAGGATTTTTTCATGATCAATAAGTATGTACATGAGCACGCAAGAAATGTCTTAGCTATAGAATTTCTTTAGATGTAGAGTCTTGATTAGCTCTTTGAGCTATTCTCCTTCAGTGGTGGTGAGTTGGTAAGCACCAGACCCAAATGCTGCAGTAATAGTGTATGGACCAAGCTAGTTTGGTTCAAACTTTCCTTTCTAGATCTGCTACTGCTGATTTTTGGGGTTTTCTCTCAAGAAGAGATCACCCACTTGGAATTCACTTTGTCTGACTTTCTTATTGTAGGCTTTAGACATTCTCTTTTGGTATGCTCAAAGATGATCAAACACCACCTTCTCATGTTCATCCAGTAACTCTAGCTCTTGTAGCTGGGATATTCTGTTTTCTTCATCAGTGATGAGGCCCCTCAGAGAGACTTGCGATGTAGGAATCTCGACCTCAATAGGCAATACTGCATCTTCTCCATAAACAAAGGCAAAGGGCGTGGCCCCTGTTGGTGTTTGAATGCTTGTTCTATAGGCCCATAAAGCTAGATTAATCAAGAGGTGCCAATCTCTACCAGATTTATGAATTGTTCTATGCAAGATTTAGAGAATTGTCTTATTGGAAGCTTCTGCTTGTCCATTACCCCGGGGATAATAGATAGACAACCAATGCTGAATGATCTTGAATTTGGTTCATAAATCTTTCAAGTCATTGTTCTTGAATTGTCCCCCATTGTCAGTGATAATGGATGAGGGTACACCATATCTATAGATGATATAGTTTAGTATAAACATAGCCACAGACTTGCCATTAGCTATAGTCAGAGGGACTACCTCAACCCATTTAGTAAAGTAATCTATAGTGGTGATGATGAAATTGTTCCCTTTGGAAGAAGACGAATGAATTTGACCCACCAAGTCAAAAGCCCATTGCTGAAATGGCAAAAAATTAATGAAAGGAATAAGCTCTTTAGCAAGAGTATGGATAAGATTTCAATCAAATTGGCACTGTTTACAAGCCTTGGCATATTGAACAACTTCTTTCTCCATATCTGGCCAGTATTAACCAGCTCTAATAAGTTTACAAGCTAACGTCAGACCACTTGAATGAGATCCACATATACCTTCAAGTAACTCAGCTAATGCACGTTTGGACTCATTAGGTTCTAGAAACCTAAGGAGGGTACCATCTAGACCTCGTCTATACAAGTCATTTTCTATGATGACATACCGTGAAGCATTACGAATTAGGTGATACTTTTCATTTTGAGTATAGGTGTCAGGAATGATTTGGTCATAGAGATAAGAATATATATGGTGGTAGCAGGACAAATCATGTCCAATGACTGAACAAATCATCCTAGATTCAGGAATGTCATAGGCTGGGTAGCGTAATGTCTCCACCAGGAATTCATGTCTGAAGTCATTTTCTGGCATCTATAACATTAAGGCAAGAGTGCCCATAGCATTGGCTGCTTTATTGTCTACCCTTGGAATTTACTGGAAAGAAATGTGTGCAAAATACTATTTGAGATCATCTACCATTCTTTGTAAGGCACTAGCTTATCATCCTTTGTTTGATAGATATCATTAACTTGGTTCATGACTAACTGAGAGTCTCCAAAGACCTGGAGCTCATCCACACACCATTCAATGAATATCTTCATACCATTGATGAGAGCTTCATATTCAGTGATGTTGTTTGTGCAGGGAAACAACATTTTATAAGCTTTGGGCAATGAGTATCTTTAAGGTGTTATAAACAAAATGCCTGCCCCTAATCCTTGCTGAGTGAATGATCCATCAAAGAACATGCTCGAAGCCTGATGTGTGAGAAGCATGATGGATTCATTTGGGAATTCAATGTTTAAAGGCTAGTGATCTTTCAGAGGAGCTTTCGCCAACTGATCAACAATTTCTTGTCCTTTGACAAATTTTCTTTCCACATACTCAATGTTAAATTTAGTGAGTATCATAACCCATTTTGCTAGTCTACCCATGAGGGAAGCCTTGCTCAGTAAGTACTTTAGTAGATCAATTTTTGCAATAATCCTTGTAGTGTGAGCAAGCATATAATGCCACAATTTCTGTGAAGCAAATACTACTGCTAGACAAGCTTTTTCAATGACAAAATACTTCATTTCATACAAAACCAATGTTCTGCTGATATAATAAGTGGCTCTCTCTTTGTTGTTCTGATCCTCTTGGGCCAAGAGAGCACCCAAAGATGTGTTTGTGGCTGAGATGTATAGTATGAGTGGCTTCCCATGAATAGGAGGCATTAGTATAGGTGGATTTGCAAGATATTATTTTATTTGAGTGAGTCCCTTGTCACATTCTTCATTCCATTCATAAGTCACACCCTTATGTAAAGTTTTAGTGAATGGTTGTGACTTGTCATCCAACTGTGCAATGAAGCACCGAATAGATTGTAGCCTTCCCTGAAGTCCTCTCATCTTACTGATGTTCTTAGGTGGAGGCATTTCCATAATAGCTTGAGCTTTCTTAGGATCAACCTCTATGACTTTAGCTGAAATGATGTAACCCAAGAGTTTCCCAGAAGTGACACCGAATGCATATTTTTTTGGGTTAAGTCTGAGACTAAATTGTTCCATGTGGTCAAGTATGGGACCCAAATCTATAAGATGAGTTTTTCACTGCATGCTTTTGGCCAAAGTGTCATCCACATAATATTCTATTTTTTTATGCATCATATCATGGAAAATGGTAGTGACAACTCTTTGATATGTTGCTCCAACATTCTTAAGCCTAATGGGCATGACATTCTAGCAGAAAGTGCCCCAAGCACACGTGAAAGTGGTCTTTTCTTGATCTTCTAGTGCAATTTTTATTTTATTATAGCCAGAGAATCCATCCATCAAGGAATACATTTCATAGCCTACTGTCATATCCACTATCATGTCAATATTGGGCAATGGGAAGTCATCTTTTGGACATGCCTTATTTAGATCCCAAAAGTCTGTGCACACACGAATGGATTTATCATGTTTGGTGACTAGAACAATATTTGAAATCCACTCTGCATAGTCAATAGTCCTTATGAAACCAGCCTTAAGAAGCTTTTCTAGCTCTGCTTTGACTAAAAGTTCCATGTGTGGATGCATCTTTCAAAGCTTCTGTTTGATAGGCTTAATACCTAGTGCAATGGACATATGGTGCATGATTAGATTGGGGTCTAATCTAGGCATATCAAAGTAAGTCCATGCAAAGTTTATTTTCTTTCTTTGAAAGAAGCTAGCGAACTCTTCCTTTTCTTTTGTAGATAATGACTATGCTAGATGAATAATTTGTGGAGCAGCCTGTGTACCCAAATTCACTGGTTGTGTCAGCTTAATCAATACTAATGATCTCTCTTGAAAGTAGCTTGGGAGCGTATCAAGTATCTCATCCTTGGGTGCCTTAGAGAGGTTTTCACCCTCGAATACATCTTTTATTTTTACTATTTTTCACTCTGATACTGCCACAATGTGGTTTTCACCATCAGAGCATCTATTTTTTCTTCGTTTAATTTTTTGACTAAGATACTTGATATTTGCCTCTGTCATGCTGAAACTACCTTCATTGGTGGAGGACATTATAGGTTCAATAGCATGGAGGTAATAGGCTAGAGCATAATCATTCTATAATGTTAGGACTTCATTGGATGAGGAAGGGGAGTTCTAGTTTATCAGCTCAAGATTTTTGAGTGAGAGAGAAGTGGCAGGTTCAATTGCATTCATAGTATGATCATCAAAAGCATGGATGAGCAAGTCAAGACCTAGAGTGATCTCATCCAAAGGAGCATTTGAATCCCTATGAGACCCCATGTTGAAAGTAGAGGACAAGTTAACACTGATCGCATCTAATTCATGTGTCCTAACACTAGACCCTTCACCTACTTTGAGAAGGTTTTCAAAGGTATGTACCATGTCTATATCTTTATCACAAGTAGCATCAGACAAAGAGTCAAACTTGTACTCATGTGAGTTAGTACTTGATGTAGAAATTCCATTAGCACTGGTTGTATCATCTAACTCATCTTAATCTCTTGTAGCATTAATGGCTTGTTGAAGTTGATCTTGTTCAAACCACTTTTCAAAATGTGGTGGTACATATGGTTCACCCTGGAAACTAGAATTGTTAGTTTGCATTGTTGCTTTCCATTGGTCATATGTGAATTGATTCACTAAAGCGGTGTCATCAGAATTAGTATCAGCCTCTACCAGATGGATAGGTCTAATAGGCTCATTTGGTTCTGCAAAGAGTGTAGCAAATTCTAGAGGAATTGGATATGGAAAAGTATCTTCATCAAAACTAGCCTTTGGATTTACCTCTGGGGTAGTATCTTCAAATTTTGGTTTAGGTTCTGGCACAAATTTGTTTATCCCTAAGTGAAAGGGGATCTTTTTGAAGCCTAAGCTAGTAGTATCCTTTGTGCAGTGACCTGTAGCTTCAATGGGTTTCAGTAAACCATTGTCATTCATTCCTATAGAACCACTCCCTTTGTAGTTGAAGCGCTTCATGATCTTGAAGGCCTCACTGTATGGCTCTTGCTCTAAGTCTAGAGGTGGAGTAGTCATTTCAGATGTTTCTTTCCATTTATAGATCCAAGATATGATAGGTCTTTCTTCATCCTCATCTTCTAAAGGTGTAGAGGCCCATACAAAGGCACTATCATAGACTATTTGAGGGGAGTCATCAGAAGGTTTGTTACTCTCAGAAGGTCTCACATAGGAGCATGGAGATGGAGGGAGAGAATCTAGTGATAGCACAAGTTCAATTTGATAGCCTCCCATGCCTGTATCTTTAAGTTTCAGAGTCTGTTCCATTTCTTTGAGCTTAGCATCATAAAACTCAGTGGACTCTCTATTAGTTGGAACCAAACTGTCTATAGATTGTGCAAGGGTATTGCAAGAATAGTTTGTGTTGGCAGGCACTGTCACTTCTACTCCATGAAAAGGTAACTTGATGCATTGGTGATATGTAGATGGAACCACTTGCATCTCATGAATCCATGGTCTTCCCAAAAATATGTTGTAGGAAAGAGGAATATCAAGAACTTGAAAAGTAACATCTCTCTCAATAGGGCCAACTCAGATTGGCAACATAAAAAAACCTTGGGATTTGTGTTCCTCTTCATCATAAGCTTTAATAATAATTTTCTTGCAGGAATCTATATAATCCTCATCATAGCTTAGATGGGTGAGCAACTTAGTAGAATAGATATTGAGGCCAACACCATTGTCAATAAGCACGTGACGGACATGCTTGGAACCTATCATGACTTCTATGTTCAAAGGAACATTATGCGGATGGCTTAGTGAGTGGTCATCTTCTTCAAAAAAGGACAAATAATGAGGTGGGTCAAGTGACCCACCATGGATTGAAACTGATCGAGATCAAGATCCTTGGGGATGTTTTCCTCGATGAGGGATTTATCTAGAATTTTCCTATGAGCAGGCGAGATCTACAACAACTAAAAAATGGAAATCTGAGCGTTGATTCGCTAGAGCTGATCTAAGATGCTATAACTAGGAGTGCTAGGCATAGGAACTAATTTTGAGGTTTTTTTGGTAGGATCAACATGAGTCTTATCTACAGTTTTTTTTGGAGTAGATATAGGAGGATCAGGACCTTTCAAAATAATCCTTCCACATGATCGAGTAACAACATTGGCACAATCCTAAGGTTATTCAGATTCAGAAAAATGAGACATGAAAATATGCAAGATGAAAGGAGTCTTGGGTTTGGGAGCATCATCTCTCCCCTTGAAAGTAATCACATCACAATCCTCAACTTCAATAGGTTCAATCATGTTGATGACATTATCATTCGTAGTATATGTATAGTTAACCTTGGCATTGGTATTCTTAGCTTTGGAAGACTCACCTTTCTCAAGAGGAGGGAAGGGATCCTTAAATTCCTAATGATCCAAATTCTTGTTATAGTTGTCCATAAAAATGTCACCATTGTCAATTAGATCTTGAACCTTATGTTTCAGCTGGAGACAAGTAGAAGTCTTATGACCAATGTTTTGGTGATAGTCATAGTATGCGTTGTCATTCCACTAATGAGGTCACGGTTGTGGGTCATAGGGACATTTTTCCAAAGGACTGAGTATCTAATTCTACACAAGAGTCTTATAAACCACATCAAGTAGTTCTCCCAAGGAAGTGAATTCACGCTTGGGTCAAGAGGCCCAAGGTTTGTTTCTAGAAAACCTTGAAGGTTTCTGATTTTCTGTCACAGGATTTTTAGTGGCTTTGATCACCTGTATGCTAGAAGAGAGATTGAAAATAGACTTAGCAAGTTTTGGGATCACATTGTCAACCACTCCATCATTCACAACGTCTCTATTCTTGTTGAAAAACTTCCCTTTATCTTTGTTCGAGGTTGAAGATCCTTGTTTGTTGTCTTTGTTCAAATTGAATTCCCCTTTCTTGATCATAAATGCCTCTATTCACACTGCTTGTTTAATCATGCTATCAAAGGCTAGGTGACCTTGTAATTGCACTTGGTATCTAACATTTGGGACAAGATTGTCCAAAAAGATGTTGAGCCTTTCAAACTATGGTAGCTTGTGAGGACACCTTGTACATAATTGTCTCCACCTTTGGATAAATGTTAGGAAAGGTTCCCCTTGTCGTTGTTTCAAATTGAAAAGATCCTAGATGTTGAACAGATGCTCAATATTATGTGAGTAATGTTGGAGAAACATGTTATCCATTTCATCAAAAGTCTTAATGCCAGTGGGAAATCAAGAAAACCACTCCATAGATGGTCCACCCAAGCTACGAGGAAATAGACACATAAGGTATGTCTAGTCATGCATGAATTCCATAGATAGAGCGCCAAACTTTCTCAAGTGATCTTGGGGATTAGTAGTACCCAAGTATTTGTCATATTTAGGTAGGTCTACAACTTTGGGAAAAGGTGGCATGTGAAGACTCCTATCAAAGGGGAAAGGAAAAATGCTTTCCATTGTGAATTGTTGTGTGGGTTTGTCCTTGTTCTTTGCAAGTTGAATAATCTGATCTTGCATGTCTCAGACCATATTTTGCAACTTAGTAGTCTCAATTTCTTCTTCTTTGGCCACAAGTATTTTGACTTGATAATCTAAGTGTAATTTGGCCCCTTGTTTGGCCAGCTCAAGAAAGTATTTTTCCTTGTCCTCTAGAAGGAGGATCTCCATCATCTTGATAAGACCCTTGTTTTCTTTCACAACATCTATGTCATTTTGAGTTATTATGTCATCACCATTATTTCATAGAATCTCATAAATTCTTGGGACTTGATCTTGACTTTGGTCACAAGGAGGAGGATGATAGTGATATGCTGGTTGACCACCTTGAGCTTTGTTTTAAGCTTGGTGCTGATTTTGATCATTTTGGGATTGATCATAATGATGATCATTTTGAGGTTGAGAATGACATTGGTCATTGGAAGATTGACCATAATGCTAATTTTTTTGAGATTGGTCATGAGTTTGTATGTATTTTCCTGGTTGGAAGTCGAATGGATCTCCCATCTTGTTAATGTAGGACTGTGTAGGAAATGAAGAGTCAGTAAAATGATATGAATGATGTCTAAAGGGTGCATCTAAGGTAACTTTTGGTGCATGAACAAGATCAAGAGGGTCAACAGGTTCAAATGAGTCAATATCTTTAGTGGGATCAATAGATTCAATAATAGGACTAGTTTGAGGGAGGGGTCTTTCAAAGTTATGAAATAATGAGTTGTTTTGGAAGAATGAGTTGTCCTATTCTTGAAATGAGAAACTAGGTTGTGCTTGAAATAGTAGATTAAAACATTCTTGGAACACTGGAGGTGATGATTGAGATGGGCTATCTTTCAAAGTACTCAATGAAGAACTTGAGGATCCCTCTAAATATTCAAATTGCACAACAGGTTCGGGGCAACTTGTTTCCTAATTATGAGATCTACCTCTACCTTGTCCAGTACCACGAATGGGGTAAGTGTTGCCACTTCTAGTCATAATAGTCATAGACAAAGACTTAAGTATTGAGAGAGGACTTGGGATAATGCTAAAAATCTATCTCTAGGAATATCAAAAAGGAGATAAAGGCTAGAACAACCAAGATGTGAGATGCACCTGACACGAATCGTCAAGAGAATGGCTAGAATAGCTGAGATAAGACTATCCTGACATGAGGTACAAAAGCACAAAAGATGAGACAAATAACAAGGAGACAATCATGAGTTAAAGCAAAATCATTTGGTTCACAGCTTGAGACACTCATTTTTAGATAGTGAACGACAAGAAAACAGGCAAACAGACCTCGAACAAAAATTAGATCAAGTAAAATGTTGACCAGTCAATAGGAATAAGATCACTATTTTTGAAATCTGGGTATAGGTTCGCATGAGAAAGTGCTGGGTCATGTGAGAAAATGCCAAAATTCATGTGAGAGAATGAAATCTTGCACAAGGAAATGCTTTGAAAATTGAAATTTCACACGGGAAAGAACCAAAGTTTGATAGTTCAACATAATTTTTGAGGTAAAATTCAAGTTCTGAGACATAGCTTGAACTATTCTCTAAAAGAATTTCTAGTTTTCAAACAGTTTGAAGGACAGTTTAATCAATAATCTTAGTTTTAAGGTTTCAAGCATTCGTTTACAAGCATGAAGTTTTGATGAAGCAAGGGTGATAGAAGAAGTAGTTGCAAATAGTTCAACTAAGGACAAAGCAACTTGGCAGAATCATGGCAGTCTTTGTTTAATCATGATGGACAAGTTTAAGACTCAATAACAAACACATAGTTATCCCTACAAAAAAATGGTGAGAAGACAAAACCTTTGCCTCACTGCTTATGTACATGTGTTCACCTCACACAGTCGTGTCACCCCCTAGAGGGTGCTTGTATTTTTGGTGTTTCCAAGGACTCAATAATATATGTTGAAAGGTTACCCTTGAAGTAGGGGCTAGTGTCATATACCACCTTCAAACATCTAGGTGCATGCCTATGGTGAGAATCTACGAGAGAGATTCTTCCCCCTTCCTACGCAAAGATCATGTCTCCTTTCAGAGGTGATTTGGGTAGGCAACTAAATAGGAAAGTTTTTAGTGGGTTTCTATTCACACTAACCTTTGGTGCCCCCAATATAGGGCTAGGGCCTCGTAGCTACACCAACACTCAAAAGTCATACACCCCCGCAAGTAGGGCTAGGAACGACGTCGCTCAGTACAAAAAATAGAGCCTTCTCAAGATGATAGTTGAAATCAAGAGAAGGAAGTTAACATGGTTTTGGAGTCTTTAGAATCAACAAAAAATTCTTTATTATAGTGAAGTGGAATCACCGGCAATAGGTTTGTACTCACTTGGGTCATTCTCGGAGGTTCAACTTCTGATAGACCCTCTAAAGGTGACACAACTTGGCTTGGATTTGAGGGTTAGATTTTCTGATTCTCTCAAAGAGAGAAGAGCATAATTCTCTACCTCTTCACCTTACCCAAACACATCAAGTATATTCATCACCGAGCTAGTTTCACTCCACCAAATCCACAAGATTTTGGGTTTCTAGCTCTCTCAAAGAGAGAAGAGCATAATCCCCTAACAAATAGATGTGCTAAATATTCACTACCTTGCTTTGCTTTCCTAGGTATCCATCATTCTAGCAACATCTGGGTCTCAATTTCATCCATGGGCATCACTTCCATGTAATGAAGAGCCTATTCCCCTACTTTTCTATTAGGACCCTTAAGAAATTTTAACAAAGCCCTATTTAGACTATATGAATGAAAAATAGTAAACAAGCACAATGTTTTTAAATGATCTTCAACAACCATCCTGCAAGAAAATTGTTAGCAAGTTTTTATGATCTTTGATGAGCAACCTGCAAACCACTGTTATGTTGTAGCAAAAATAAAAAATCAGAAATTAACAGTAGAAAGTAAATGTTAGAAAGTAGTAAGAGTAAATTGCAGAATCTGGAAAATTTAATGACTGATGGAAAAACTTCGCTCGAGAAAGTATTGCATTGTGCACGAGAAAATGATAGGACTTGCATGAGAAAGTGTTTCTTTGCGCGAGAGAATGCTATTGGGAGAAAAACTTCACGTGGCACGCTCTAAAATTTCACGCAAAATTCCATACATAGTGAAGTATGGATGCATGGCAGAGTTCAAATTCCTTATCAGAATAATTTTGAGAGTGAGGTCAAAAATGATTTTTCTGCCCCACGGTGGGTGCCAAAATGTTTATGCTTGAATATGGACCTCTAATCCAGCCATATACACAACATAGTCATTGCTTGATCATTGAATCATGAAGATGAGTATGAATTACTCAATTTGTAAGATTCTATCGATTCAACCTATTGCCTCCTAATTAGCTAGGGTGTTTGAATTCCTCTTAGAATGAGAGCCAACAACCAAAAGACCAAGCTAATATGAAGGATTTTTGAAAGCTTGAAAGATAAACAATTTGCAATTACTCTAAGATGAAGATGCAATTAATCTAAGAATGAAATGAAGATTTAATCTAGGAACTTGAAAGAGATATGAGAATTAAGCTAATAACAATAACCAAATTACACTAATATGAGAATTAAATTAATGTGCAATAAAAGCTTGGAAATATGAAATAATTGAGAGAAAAAATGACTATGGTTTTGATACTCTCACAATTGCCTCTCTCAAATGAGAAAAAGAGGTTCATAATATAGACCATCCCGGAGGAAGGATGAAGAGTTTCTTGAAATGAAATGGCTGACTCTTCATTTCCAATTGAAACAAATATTGAAGGATTATTTAATTAAAAGAATGAATTATTACCACATATGGGTGACCCTTTGAATAATTTGAATTGTTAAATCCAAATAAAGATAATCCATTCAAATAACCAAATAATATTAATTCCTTTTATGTGTATTAGCTAAATGGGGTGGGTTTAATTTAATTTAAAGCACTTAGGAATTTAGAATTAAATTAATTTATCATAGGAATTATTTAGCTAATAAAGTCGAATACTTAGGAATTAATTATAGTGTGAAATTAATGCAATTTAGGGTTTTTGCAATTGACACCAAGTCAAATAAAGTTAGGTAGGAGAGAGAAAATTACCTAGTAAAATAGGACTTTAATGATATAAAATTGAAGAAATGCACCAAAATTGATTGAAATTATAAGGTGCCAATTTTGGGTTATTACAAAACTAAGTTCATCCTAAATTGAGACCCTTAGGCCTTGCATATACCAAGCAAGCTTTACACATTCTAGTTCAGCAAGCTTGGATTTCAGCACCAATCTCTAAAATTCTTCGATATAGGTAGAGATGTCCATCTCTTATTGTCTTAGACTCATTCTTCTTTTATGAAGTTGAACTTCATAATCTTTAGGGACATAAGTTTCCCTAAGAAGGGTGACCATGTGAGTCCAGAGCCTTTGAGCTTTGACTTAGCAATCTTCACCATCTGATTCTCAAGGATATCTTCATAATCAAAGAAACTATTTAGGGCAGGGCATCCCCCCAATCCATTGTAGCATCCAGGTCCATCTTCCCATTATATGTAAGAAAATCAAGCTTGGCATCCATGGTTCTCCTCTCCATAGATTTTAGAGTCTTCATAAGTAGCCTCTAGTTTGCAGGACATTCTTCTTCCTCCTTCTCAAGAGGTTCTTCATCACTCCCTTCTTCAACATCATCAGAGTTTCCACTACTTCTCTTCTGAAGCTCTTCCCTAATCATGTCCATCTCTTGCCTCATCTACTACATCTTGGTGTCTCTTTGATCATCATGCTGTGTTCTTTTCTTTCTCAGGTATCTTACTATCTCTGCATTGGTCATCCTTGATGACAATCCTCCTACATCTTCTCCTTCCATGGTGCTGGTATATCTTTACCTTAAGGATCTTAGATGCTCTAATACCACTTGATGCAGAGCTCTCCCCTTTTAGGGCTACTCAGTAAATTTGAGACCTTCGGTGTCACTCTGAACCCTAAGTGGGCTTAGGAGAGTGCACTACACCTTTAGAAGATCCTATAACAACCACAAATACACTATCCTCACAGGAGGGTATAGAGTCTTTTTCTAGCTTTACTCCCTTAGCTTGACTAGTGCTTGGTTGAGTCTTTGACTGATTGCACTCAGTTAGTGTTGAGTTTCCTTGATAACCGAGTGGCTCGGTAACTTCACTGAGTAGATTAGTGATGCTCAATAATCCTATTGTGAAGTGTCCTGACTAATTCAAATATGAAATAGGAACCTTGGTGTTGGAAATTGGATGGAAAGGTTTCATGCTTCCTATATGCCTCCTATGGGAATGATTTCCACAACTTATAGGTTTTGGGACAATCAATGCTCAGTTTAGGCCTACCAGCTTGTAGCCTTTTGAACAGGGTTCTGTGGACTTAGTTCAAAATTATTCCAAAGAGACTATAAAATAAATTACAGATTTGGATACCCTTTTTTGAGTTGAGTCTTGCCTCCAAATCAAAAGATCTCAACCAACTCAGACTATGTCAAACAACTACTAACCCACTACTCCTAATAGGGAAAATTGACTCGGTAACTTAAGGAAAAGTTCACCAGATGACTATCCAAGGAAAACCACTTGTTGCAATGATACTAGTAAACCCCAAGAGACAATAATCCACTATCAGATTGCATTTATCCACCCCTAAAGTGCTGCTGTCACTTCACTCTTCCATTTACTGCACCAAGTACATATAGATGCTTGGTCTAGAGTCTGCAAACATACTTCTCAAGGAAAACCCCTTTCTCCAAAACTCCTAAGGACCTAGAGTGCATTGACCCTACTTTCATTTCCCCACCTTTCATGGGAATCCCATGAAAGAAAAGCAAGTTAGGGCATTATTGCTTGAATCCTTGGTTTAGGAAAGTTTGTTGGAAACACGGAGTACAAAATCTTCAAACTCTAGACTCCAATGTTCAAACAAATTTAGATCAAAGGCATTGGAGTCCTAATACATGGAAGATGTCAAATTGAACAATTTATTCCTTCTCACACCCATAGTAATCCCTACACGTATTTCTTCACAATCTAAACCGTAGAGAAAAATAGGGATTTATTTTATTGATTGAATGCAAAATTACATAATTTTATTACTTTCTACCATCATCTCTCTTCCAATCATCTATAAGGGCTATTTGAATAACTTCCCTAATGGATCAAACTATTTTTCAAAGGTTGTGACCATTGGGAGGTGGTTTTACAATTTGGTGGCAACTTTTCAAAGAGGTTGTCGAGAAACATTATTTGCATTTTGCAACTTTTGTGAAATATTACATTCTTGCTAATAAAGAGCCTCTAGGCCTAAGCCATGGATCCTAATGATACCAAATATCACTCAAACATTTAACATAAACAAAACACCTAAAAGTTCCTTTGGACCATAGTAAAAAACCCATGGTTTATAACCACACCGAGGGTGACTAGGTCTTACAAGTTGGCTTGTTAAACAAAACTTGCAAATTCTAAAAACTCCCTGAGGCATGAGTACCCTTGGGTGAATCCTTTGAAGACCATAGAAGTGTGGATGTTGTGAAGAGTGGAGAGGGTGCTCCTACACCACTCTCCTCTCTCTCTCTCTCAAACCTCTACCAGTTGAAGACATCAATAAATTTGTGGGAGCTATTGTCAAACCTAAAAGGATCATGATGGAGTCAATGATAGATGTTGAGGAAAAAACTGGGCGATGGACAACAAAACACATATTACCAAAATTTGATAATTTTTTTTTTGAAACCTATATTGAAGACTTTATTATTGAGAAGATAGACTTGGGAGTTGCAAGCAGGGCAACAGATGCAAAGCATCTTTAATCTTCCACACTAAAAATATTGCACATGACTTTCAAAGATGAAAGAGACAAGAGGGAGTTGAAGGCTACCATACATAGGCTAGAAAAATTCATCCAAGCAGTTCAAGAGCCTAGTCTGCTTCCACTAACCCAAGTTCCTCATACATTTGATCCTCGCTCATTGGAAGTTCACAAAACCTTGGACCAATTTCAAAGGAATAAACTAGTAGTGGATGTTTTTAATAAGTGGGTCACAGGGATGATCCAATGGGGAGGTGATTATATTACTCAATTGATTGAAGCTCATGGGGTCATGACTAAAACCATCTCAAAGATGTTAATTGAACTGACTGAATGGAGAAAGGAGAGGAAGAAATGGACAGGTATAGCTGATCAACTGATAGAGATTGACCATTATGGAGTGCCCAAATTCCTTATGGAAAAACTAGTTCCTGGCCTGAATGAGGAAGTCCTTTATGTCTCTGTGAAGAGCATTGAATGGCAGAATTCAATCATTAAAGATGGATGTGAAGGGGTGACCCACTTGCTAAATGATCTTAAAGGTCTGATAGATACAATACAAAAAGACCTTAAGTGCCTCAATATCATTCTAATGGATGAGGGAACCTAGGATATTAAGAAGGTAGAGAAAATGACTCAGGAATTTGAAGCAGGTATAGTAGCAATCAGAGATAGTAAGGAGATCACAATTGAATATCTCAGTTCTATAGGCAATACCGAGGCTATGTTGGTCATTTGTGTAGATCACCTGGAGTCTCACAGATCAAGGTTGAGTCAAATATGTAAAGATAAAAAAGTTCTTAGATAGAGAATCACTCTCATCAACCTACCATATCATGCCACAGTCATCAGTGCATCACTTGCTCATGAAGAGTGGAGGCAGGCACGTGCATCTGGGTCTTCTCAAAACTGAATCAAAGAATTCCAGCTCAGCCATGACCAGCGATCATGCTCCACTTATTGTGGGTCATTGTTTTTTAGTTTTCCTATATTTTCCATTTGTAGCATATTTTTGGTTGTCTTAAGTAGTTCTGAGCTAAAACTCTGGGAGTTTTCAAAGAACTTTATTATTTTTGATAAATTGTAACCAATGGTTATATAAAGCCAGTGAAAAACTTTTGAAAGGGATGTTAGTAGTTTATTTTCTTAGTAATAGAATAGTTTAAGTTTAGTAATTTTGTAGAAAGACTTGGATTAAGATTTATGAATCAGTGAATGGAAAAAAATTATCGATATAAATCTGTTGGTTTATATTTGTGGGTGGATCTCTATTGGGATATCTTACATTGGGCAAAATTTCTTGGTTGAATGTCCTTATTTTTCTTTGAATTCTAGTTGAAGTTGTGCCTTAGATTAGTGTAGCATTTTCTTATTGAAGTCTATGAGCTTGAGATCTGTTAGTTGCTTCCAATTTCTAGTAATTATGTCATATTGATGAAAGTTATTGTTTATGCCTTATCAACTTTCTGGTCAAAAGTTTGATGATTGCAGAAATGCATTATTCTTTTTCATAAAAATTCATTGAAAATTTTACTAGGAGCTATATCATAATTTAGAGGGTTAAATATTTCATGTTTAATCCAATTTTTAGTACAAAGTTAATGTTTCTTGGTGGGTTATAGAGTGTAGAAATAAATTTGAAAAAGAGACAAATTCATTTACTAATAGTTTTTGGTGACTCCACTGGGGAGATAAACTAGTAAACTAGTGTCTTTGTTTGGTTTAATGTGTAATCATAGTATTACCTGCTGATGTAATACTTGGTCAAGATGAGGCTCCCCCAGTCCTACAACTTGGTCTGCACTTTCATGATACTCAAGAGGATATTATTGTAGATCTAAATAAATTGGCTTGGAAATTAAAAACAAGTAATGAAGAGTATCAACAAGTTCAATTGGTGTTAGAGGAAGAGGAAGAAATCGGTGAATGGTAGAGGGGTCTCCCTGTAGCTCAGGAAGTTGTAGTAGTTGATAGATAAATTCAAAGACCATATAACTGCCAAGATGGATTCTAGACCTTACACCAGGTCTCAATGAGAGACAGGTATTTTTTACAGTATTTTTGAAGAATTGAGAAATCTTGAAACCACAAGAGTCCTCCCTCTAAGAAAAAGGCTCAAAGAAGACCTTCTTCTCCTCCTAAAGAATCTTTTAGTTCATCTACTAAAACCTATGATTGGAAATCCTTAAATTTATCAAGAATTCAAGCCCCTCCTATTGTAACTATCTTTCTAGCAGTTATCATGGCTCAACCGTGGGGTAATGCCGTAGGCCCTTTAGCCTTAGCCACTCATCATGCTTTTCCTAAAGGAGCCAAAGATGTTCTTCCAAAGTTATCTAATGATGGAAAAGTAGCTGTAGAAGAGCATTTCAATTCTTTTAATGTAGCCACTGGCATTTAAGGGGTGCAAACTGAAGATGTAGCAGTTAGACTCTTTGTTCAAACCCTCATAGGAGCAGCAGAGTAGTTTGGGAATCTTCCTGTAGGATCCATAACTGATTGGAATTCCATGAAAACTACATTTGAAGGCTGTTTCAAAAGTGAAAATGATGATCATTCATTGTTAGCACAACTTACACAGATGAAAAAGGAGATCCATGAGCCTATGAGAGATTATGTAGCCCAGTATAACAAAGTCATTCATAAGATTCCTGTTGGGAAAAGGCCCACCCTTGAAAACCAACAATGTTTCTTTGTAAACTATATGCCACCAGACATTGGTTTTCATCTTAGAAGGAATAGGCCGGTAGACTTGGCAACTACTCAAAGCCAAGCTACTTAGTTGGAAGATGATTTGATCACCACAGGGAAATGGAGAAAAGATGTCCAAGTACCCAATGCACAAAATAAATCTTCTTCTGATCCTAGGCTGAAAAGATTAGTAAATGATGTGATTAACCTCAAGAGGCAACTTCCTAAAATCAATACCGATCCCACTTCTTTATATTGAGATATTCCCAAAGGAATGCCTGAACAAGCTGGACCTAGTCACATATCTCAAAATTATGCCCCATCTGATAAGAATTTACTAGAAGCTCCTCCTAGAAGAGCTAATATGTTTACCTTTCATCTTACAGATGATCATGATGGTACCTCCTATCCAAAAATGATCTAATCAATGCAGATGCATGTGAACCAAGAATTGACAGAAGAATCATTTGGTGATGCAGTGAGTCCTTAGTTACTTGGTGGCTCTAGAAATTATTACATAGAATACAAGTCTGACTTTGAGCAAGGAGGAAGTAGTCTAGAAACTTTACAAGACCTTGCATGTACCATGTTAACTAGAAGTTGCTACAATTCTCAAGCCAATGGCATGCCATCAATATCACAACGGTGGGGTAAAGGTAAAGACTTTTCGCAAAAATCATCAACTTTTAAAAGTCCTATTTCTAAAGATGAATCATTGAAGAAAAACATCTCTAGTACTTCTTGATATCATTGATTTTTGCAAGAGTTCTAAGATTCAAGTTTCCCCTGCTGAATATCTTAGAATGAATCCTAAGGAGTTGGAAAGACTTGTCAAACATGTTAAATTAGGTCAACCTCTTGCAGATCATTCGATCAATGAAACTACTAATACAACTTTCTCAAAACAAGCCACTGTAGAAACCCAAGCTACCAAAGATAAGAATCCTCCACAAGATAAGAGTCCTCCATAAGAAAAGAGTCCTCCTGTAAGATTAAAACTAGAGCCTTTTTATTTGTCCGTATTTATTCATGGCTTTAAGTTGAACAATTGTGTCATAGACTCAGGGGCATCTGATAATATCATGCCTGCTTTAGTAGCCAAAGCTCTGGATCCACCCCTCACTATGACCTTTGGTTAATGCTATGCCCTAGATGCAAAAAAAGTCCCCTTAGTTGGAAAAATCAAGGATGTCCAAGTAGCCCTTGTAGCATACCCCAATAAAAAGATTAAACTAACTATACTTGTAGCTGATATTCCAAATAGCTATGGTATCCTTCTAAGAAATATTTTCTATTGGGATCAAGCTTGAATGGTCTCAATAAATTATTCCAGTTGGAGATAAAAGGGTTGTCCTACAACCAGAGGGAAAATCAAAGTACACGGTATTCCCATCTGAAGATCCCAAGTCTCAGATACTCTACAAGGAATCTGAGTTTGGAAATTATATGATCTCATCCACACCAAACATAAATGAGGAAGTAACAACTGATAAGTTTGATGGCCTTTGGACTTTGGAGTTTGATGGCAATTGTGTCTCTGTTGGTTCTAGAGCATGGGTTGTATTGATATCACCAAAAGGAGACCTTTCCCAATGGGCTTTTAAGTTGGAATTTGATAACACAAACAACATTGCCAAATATGAGTTTCTTTTTTTCGGTATTGAAGAAGCGAAGAAAATGGGTATTAAGGTACTCAGAGCTAGAGGAGATGCATAACTTGTTGTGAGACAAGTGAGAGGGATGTATTCAGCAAAAAATGAAAGACTCAAACATTATAGAAATTGTGTTTGGGATGAGATTGAAGAGCTCAAAGCTTTCTCCATAGAAGTGGTTCACAGAGAATTAAATATTAGAGTCGATTCCCTAGCAGTTTCTTCTTCCCTGCTGTTACCACATTCAGATTTTAAGAAAAGTTCCTACAAAATTGAAATGGTTTACAGGCTGAAAGTTCCAGATAATGCTAAACATTGGCAGGTCTTTCAAGATAATAAACAAATTGATAAATTCTTACAAGTTGGTAGAAGTTTTTAGCACTACCTTCTTTGAAGGATCTTCATTAACTTGTGATGAGTTTTTCCCATATAGTGTAACAGATAAAGGAATCTTTCAATTAAAAGGGAATCATATTCCTAAAGGGCTTGTCTCTCATGAAAGCCAATTTGACAGATGTGATGCTCTGAAATCTCCTCCACCACCTCAAGAAGACACAAATCAAGGTGATTATGAGAAGGTAAACATAGGGGAGGAAGAAGAACCTAGATGTATAAATATGGGAAAATGTTTTACTTCAAATGAGAAGCGGAGATTTGTCAAATTTTTGAAGGAATATCGAGATAACTTTTCTTGGTCCTACCATGATTTAAAAAACTTCAAAGGAGGAAAATTCCAGCATCAAATTCCTCTTAAGCCAGGTACTTCACCTTTTAGGAAAAAATTAAGAAACTATAACCCAAAAGTTTTTGAGGCAATTCAAAAAGAGGTAGAAAAAATGCTACAGGCCCATATCATTTATCCTATTCATCATTCTACCTGGATTGTGAATATAGTTCCTATTAGGAAGAAAATAGGTGAGATAAGAATTTGCATAGATTTCAGGAACTTGAATCAGTGTAGCCTAAAGGATAACTATGGACTCCCTATCATGGACCATGTTCTGCAGACTGTGGTAGGTTTAGAGATGATGTCAATGCTAGATAGTTTCTTTGGTTACAACTAGATCAAGGTGGCTGAACAAGATTAGCATAAAATAGCTTTTACCACCCCGTGGAGCACATATGCTTATAATAGAATGCCTTCTGGCTTGATAAATACAGGTGCCATGTTCCAACGTGCAATAAATTCTTCTTTTAGCCATCTGCTTAATAAGGTAATAGTTTTTTATCTTGATGATCTGACTATGTTTTCCAAGAGTGGTAGAAATAATCTAAGGGATTTAAGATTAGTTCTACAAAGATGCAGGGAACATGGCATTTCATTAAATCCAAAAAATTCTGTCTTCACAGTCATGGAGGGTAAATTCTTGGGCCACATTGTGTCAAAAGAGGGGATCAAGATTGATCTAGAAAGAGTTAAATCAATCTAGCAGCTTGGTTTACCTTCGAATAGGACTAGTGTTAAATCTTTCTTTGGGCAAACCAATTTCCTCAGAAGGTTCATTCCTGACTTTTCTGAAACAACTAAGCATATGGTGAGCCTCTTGAGTGAGAAAACCCATTTAAATGGAGCATAGAGGCTATCAAAGCATTTGATGACATCAAGAAAGCTATAGCAGATGCTCCCACTTTAATAAATCTAGATTACAAGAAGGACTTCATAATACACTGTTATGCCTTAGAACATACAGTGTCTAGAATATTATTGTAGAGGAATGATAAAGATGAAGAAGTGCCCATTGCTTTCATGAGTATTCCGATCAAAAAACATGAGTTAAACTATCCATTGGTTGAGAAGCAAGCATATGCAGTGGTAAAAGTAGTGAAGGCTTTTAGGTTCTACATTCTACACTCACTCAATTGTTTTTGTCCCCACCTCCACTATCAAAGATGTCCTAACTCAACAAGAGATAGGGATGAACAACCGAGTAACATGGATCTCCAGGATTCAAGAATTTGACCTAGAAATTCATCGTACCAAGTTGGTTTGGGGTCAAGGATTATGTAAACTTATGTCTAAATAGGATCCTGATAGTAGTATGCCCTCAGTTCTTTTTGTCAGTCTGCGTGATTCTTGGTTTTTAGATGTGGCATTTTACCTTAGTTATGGAGACTGTCCCCCTCATCTAAACCCAAAAGAATGAATAAATCTCATGTTAAAGGCCATGAAGTATGTTATTGTTGATGACATACTATATAAAAAGGGTTTGGATAGAGCTTTCTTGAGGTGTGTTGACAAAGAACAACAAGAAAAATTACTCATGAAGTTTCATAATGAGGCATACAGTGGTCACTTCTCTTCCACAATAACTACTTTTAAAATTCTTAGGAATTGCTATTACTAGCCAGGAATGTTTGCCGATGCTTACGAGTGGGTTGCAAATTGTGAAAAGTTTAAGTTGTTTGGTAGAAATCCATAATTAGCAACTCTCCCTTTGAGACCAGTGATCGTAGAAGAACCCTTTGAGCAATGGGGGCTTGACTTCATCAGACCAATCAACCCTCCTTCTAGTGCTGGACACACCCACATTCTCACTGCAATGGACTATTTCAAAAAATGGGTAGAGGCAGTCCTTGTCAAGAAGACCACCTCTGAGGTGGTGTGTGAGTTTGTAAAGAATTACATTTTGGTTAGGTTTAGAGTTCCTACCAAGTTGGTCACAAACAATGCTACAAATTTCTCTTCTCATGAGTTGAAATTATTTTTCTATGATCATGAAATCTACCTATCCCATGCATCTGACTATTATCCACAGGGAAATGGACAGGAAGAATCAAGTAATAAAAATGTGATTAGGATAATGAGGAAGCTAGTATGTGACAATGCTAAGGATTGGCATAAGAAACTGCTTGAAGCTCCTAGGGCTGATCGAACTTCTCCAAAAAGAGCAATTGACATGTCACCCTTTGAATTGGTTTATGGCATTGAAGCTCACCTTTCACTACCTCTAGAGCTAGCTACTATGAAACTATAAAAAACAATTGAAGACCAGGTTTACCAAGATGCCCTTGAGGAATGGATTTTGTATCTCAACAAAATACAGGAAGAAAGAGAAGAAATGGTATGTCAAATAGCCACACACCAAGCTCGAGTCAAGAAATTTTTTGATCAGAAGGCCAGGTCTCAAAATTTTATGGAGGGAGATCAAGTACTATTATGGGACAAGAGACAGGAACCTAAGGATGCCCATGGAAAAATTTAATCACTTTGGAAGGGCCCATTCATCATCAACAAAGCATTGGGAGGTAATTCCTTCAAAGTGGAGCATTTGGATGGTACTATTCTACCCTTGACCTTTAATGGTTAGGACCTCAAGTTGTATAAGCTTTAAGAAGGTTAGTCCTATTTTCTATACATATCTTTTTGCTGTGCTATTTTCTATTTTGTGCTTTTGTTTGTCACCTTTCCTTTCTTTTCTAAGTTTTCCCTGGTCTGCGAAACTAAAGCTATAGGTTCAACCTTCACCCTCAAGAGGTCTCATCCCTAGTCAGAGCCATTGTTACGAATAGATTTTTGCTAAATTATCTCAGGCTCTAATTTTCTTTAAATCACCCCATAATCTTTTAAGGTGTGTTTCACTCAAAATTTTAGTTCCTTACATATACACCTTGTCGGTTGAACTTGAACCTTGAACTCTCGTAGTTCAAGATTTGAGGTTCAATAACATCCTTTGGTATGATTGTCCCTCTTGGTTTGCATGCTTAGCATCATGTTGTCTTTGTAGCGTGCACTTGTCCAATGAACTGTGAACTTTGAACTCTCATGGTTCAATATTTAAAGTTCAATGAACGTTATCCTTTTGCAAGATGTTTTCCTTTTTATTTATCATTTTCCTTGTCGCTAGTTGTTTTTTCTTTATTTAATTGAATCATACCAAAGGGTAGTCCTTCTTCCCTCTTGTTGAACTTGAACTTTGAACTCTCATAGTTCAAGATTCGAGGTTCAACATATGTTTGTAATTTGTGAAAGTGGAAAGTGGTGATTTTACATAAATGACAACTGGTAGTTGATTATGAGATCCGCACATGGTGTGGATATCGTAATTAATAGAAATGACACTTAAGTGTCACTTCACTCTTGGGAAAGTATAGTAATCAAGGTTTAAAGTGGTGCAAATTCCTTGTGATCATTAATTGAACCTCTGCAGCATTATTCGCCATTTATTGTGAATCTCCCGTGATTTGTGAACTATTTTATGATAAATTGAAGAGACTAGCCATTTTTGTTCATAGTGGTAGAGACATCTCAAGTGACTAGCACGAAAGAAGGTATCTCTCCCTCCTCTCAGAGCTTAGTGTGTTGTATAAGAAACCAAGTGAGTCTCTCTTTTTGGCCTCCTCATTTTAGTTAAAGCTCATTACTTTGTAAAATTCAAACTCCTTTAAGGCTACTATGTCTCCTTATTTATTCCTAGTTTGTGAGCCAAAATGAAGAACCCAGTCCCAAATTTTGGAAATACTTCCCCTTTGATTTTCTCTCTACCTGATTGTGATGATACCCTGATCAAAACTAGAGCCTTAGAGGAAATTATAAGCCGAGTCAAAGAACCCATTCTAGGTTCCATGCTAGAAAAAGCCATTCATAGTGGTTTGACTAATGCAGCTACTTTCCCTATAGTGGCCCCCTATCAAGAACTAGTTCTTGAGTGTGCACAAAGATATAGTTTTGAGGAGAAGTGTATTAAAAAGGTTGATGGGAGTTTGCTAGTATATATAAATAAAGATGTCATCTTGAAGGCAATAGGAATCCCTGAAAGAGACCCATATGAAGGCTGGAATATTCCCTCATCCCAATTAGTCTTCACCACCAAGAGACAAATCTATAGGAATACTAGTTTCTGAAAGCCCAAAAAGGAGGTTCCAGGCTCCCAAAACTACTCACCGTAGATCATTTCAAGCCTGAGGTAGCTGAGCTGGTTATTTTTCTCAATAGAATAAAAGGAAACTAGCATGCGTATTATTGGCATGATTGGATGTATTTCTATATCCAAGTCACTCTTGGGGGGGAAAAATATATTGACTGGGCTGAAACCATTATCGATGAACTCAATCATCAGTTAGCAAACTTCCCTACTGGCAGTAGCTTTCACATGTCTTCCTATTTGTTTTATATCCTGGCCTATACCAGAGAGTGGAAAGGTCTATTCCATGAGCAACCCCTCCCAAATATGAAGGTCTACGATTACTACCCTCACCTGCAGAAGGAATATCATGTTGATAGTTTTCCAAAATTGAATAGGGTTTTCTTTGGAAGGTTAACCTATGAAATTCAAGGAAATACTGAGCAAAGAATGTTTGAAGAGGCTAAAAAATTTGTCAACACTTATGGAAGTTTCTTCATCTAGTTTAGAAGGTTTACATATCTTAGAGTTGGTGATTAAGAAGGTGAACCATTCAAGTTGCCTAGATATGCTTTCGATAGCTTGATTATTGAAGAAGTGGCCCGTCAACTGGCATATGTTCATAAAGGAGTCAAAGAAAGGAAGGGTAGATCTAAGCCCATCTTTCTAGTTGAGTTAGGGTATTATACTTGTAAAATCTCTTTAGAAGCCCTAAATATAGAGCATGAATTAAGGAAAATTAATTTAAAAACATTTGAACTCATAAAAGATTTTGATAGTAGGGGATATGTGTTGGAGATTTTCTAGCAGGCCAGTACTGACTGTATATTTGTCATTGATGACAACATATGGAAAGTAGCATGCATGGAAGTCTTATGCAGTAAGCCTTCAGTATATGTAGCATGGACATGATATCATGGGCGCAGAGGTTAACTATTAGTACAGACAGTTATATAGCAGTTGGTGTCAGCAGTGTTCCTGACAGAGTAACAGATAGTGTTCTATGTATGGTTGTCCATATAGTTATCATGGAGTCTTGTAGGCTTGGATATATGTTGGAGATATGTTAGTGATGTTTTAGTTATGGATGCATAGTCTGTTGATTAGTAGAAGTGAAGTTATGTAGTCGCTATTCACCAGCAGTAGTTTCCTGTCTTTATTCAGAAGAGCCGTCAGAGATTTTTTTTGGTTCTTGAGTTGTGCCTATCTTTAGGGTATGTGCCCTTGGAGTTAAGCTTAGAAGAGAGTTATTGATTTTTGGATAAGAGCACATTTGTTAATTTAGCTTACAGAGAAAGATCTAGTTATTTTGGTAGAGCTGACAATGTGTAGCATGCATCTACAATTATTTTATTCAACAAGTCCCAGAATGTGCTACGTGCATAGTAGAGCTGACATAATGTTTATTAGAGTTTGTTATGGTTTCCCTGATATGATTTCAAGGTAGTTCTAATAGGCTGACTTGATTATATCATTTAGAGGAAAGATATATATAGGCAGTCATTTGTGATTGCTGGAGTGTGGTTCATAGTTGATTAAGAAGAGCAGAGAAGAGTGTGTGAAGTGTTGAACCATTAGAAGAAGGTCTATGTCACCAAGTAAAGTACTTTTTCTATTCATTGGAATTGATCTAGATAGTAGGTCAAAGTACAGTTCACTAAGATCTAGATATAGTGTGTATCTATTATTCAGAAGGTTGTAGCCTTCGCCCCTTTGAGAAGTGACCTCTCAAATAGTGTGTCCTCTCTCCTAATAGGGACAATTGTAAAAGACTCCTAATAGGGTCCAACCCTTGACCAGGTCTATTGTACTTAATATATTCTAAAGCAACTCCTAACAGGGTTAAGGATCTTCTAACAAGGATCATTATATACTAGTATAGAATATCAGTGGGTATCAAGTCCCACCGGGGTTTTTACCTATTTGGGTTTCCCCATATCCAAAATATTGGTGTTGTGTTCATTTGTTCTTTCATTGTGTTTATGCTTTATGTTTAAGTATACTTAATTGGATAAAGAATTGAATCTTGTAGATAACTAATTCACCCCCCCTCTCAGTTATCTCTTGGGACTATTCCTAACAATTGGTATAAGAGCCAAGTGCCTTGAAGAGAAAGTTTAAAAACTTGAGGTTGATCAAATGGCATACTTTAGGAAAGAAAGTCCTAAGTTTGATAGAGAGAATTATCTTGATTGGAAGAACAAGATGGTGACCCATTTGCAGTGCATTGGTTTTGAAGTTTTTAATGTGACTATCAAAGAAGACAAGATACCTACCCTAGAAGACCTTGCATAGGAAGATGCTACTGATAGGAAAAAGGAATTATTTCATCATAATGCTATTGCTAAAGAAGCCCTTATTAGCACCCTATCTGATGGTGAGTTTTCAGAAATAAAAAAGGTAGATATAGCCCACAAAATATGGAAGCACCTAGAAGACATGTTTGCAGGAGACAAACAAGAAAAGGATGCACGTAGAAAGACATGGAAGAAAAGATATAATGCATTAGAGATGCTGCCTATGGAAAATATTAGAGCTTATAATCAAAGAATCAATGAAGCAGTTGCTAGAATTAGGAAGAATGGTGGAGAGATCTTAGAGGAAGATATTATGGACAAGTTGACAACTACTCTTACTCTAGAATATGAAAGAAAGATCAACATCCTTGATGAGACCATGTAGCTTACATCTAATTTCAAGAGAGAGACCCTGATCAGCAAAATATCAGCTTTTGAGATTTCAAGATTGAAGACAACCAAAGAGTGAGACAACCTTCAAAGCAACAGTTCATGGTAAGAAATCTACAAACACTTTTGGTAATTTTGATGATGATGATGAAGAGAAAACACTAGATGATTTCATTTCTATGAGTGCCAAAAGAGAAAAGAAAGGAAAAGGAAAATATGAAGGTCAATTACCATTTAAGTGCTTTTCATGTAATAAGATCGACAACTTTGCATCTAAGTGTCCTACTAAAGCTAGAAAGTTCAAAAAGGATTAAAAGCCTAAGTATTATAAGGAATACTACTATGCTAGAGATGGAGTTTCAGATGAAGAATCCAGTGAAGAAGAAATTGGATTCATTTCTATTATAGACAAAATGAATAACAATATAGTTCATGAAGATAAGAAAGAGAATCAAGAGCTAGCACTGATTTCACAAGCAGACATAGGGACATATTGGATTATAGATAGTGGTTGTGCACATGACATGACAGGTGATAAAGGTAGGTTTGTTCATTTGGACAAATATAATGGAGGTATGGTCAGATTTGGAGATAACACTCCTAAACCAATAGTTGGTAGAGGAGCCATCACTTTGAATGGAAAGAACATTACTGATGATGTTCTTTATGTTGATGGTTTGAAACATAACCTTCTTAGTGCTGGACAACTACTTGGAAAAGGATATCAGTTGGAGTTCAAAGATGACAAATGCATCATTAACAACAAAGATGGTGTTATGATTGCATCAGGATCAAAGATAAGAGGTAATGTTTTTCAACTCAATTCAGAAGCAAGTTGTTTTGTTTGTAAAGTTGATGACAGTTGGTTGTGGCATAAAAGACTATGTCATATCAACTTTGATAACATAGTAAAGATAAGAAATGTTAAAGCAGTAAGAGATCTACCTAGAATAGCAAAGCCTGTTGATACTATATGCAGGGAATATGTGATGGGGAAGCATGTGAGAAATTCATTTAGGAGCAAGCAGAATTCAGCAGAGAAGAAGTTGGATCTGATTCATATAGACCTACGTGGTCCAACTCAAACAAGATCATACTATGGTGAAAGGTATTTCATTTTGTTTGTTGATTATTACACTACGATGATGTGGGTTGCATTCTTGAAAGATAAGTCAGAAGCATTTGAGAAATTCAAAATATTCAAAGCTAAGGTTGAGAATGAATCTGGACTAAAGATAAAATGTTTGAGATCAGATAGAGGAGGAGAATTCACCTTTGATATGTTCTATGAGTACTACAAAGAACATGGCATAAAGAGACAATTGAGTGCACCTAGAACCCCTCAGCATAATGGAATTGTAGAGAGAAGGAATAGGATCATTCTTGATATAGTGCGCACCATAATGATAGAAGGAAAAGTTGCACACACCTATTGGAGAGATGCAGTCAATACTGCAGTCTATACCATCAATAGAATTCAATTAAGGCTAAGCATTGAGAAAAAACCTTATGAGCTATGGTATGGTAATGTTCCCATAGTGAAATACTTTAGAATCTTTGGAAGCAAGTGCTACATCAAGAGGGATGAAGCAGTAGGCAAGTTTGATGCAAGACGTGATGAAGGTATTTTTCTTGGTTACTCTACTAAAATTAAAGCTTATAGATGTTTCAATTTAAGATTGAAAAAGATCATTGAAAGTGCTCATGTAAAGATTGATGAAAAGTTTATGATTCAAGAAAGATATCATGATTACTCACCTATGATTGAAGAAGAACCTAGACCCTCCACTAGTGAGACAGTTATTGAGGAAATGTTTGATAGTATTGATGTGTTATTAAATGACCTTGAGACAAGTGAAGAAAATAATCCTAAGGATAATGAGTCAGTATCACGTAAAGTTCCAAAGTTTACATCAAGAAATCATTCCAAGACAAACATCATTGGAGATTAGAGCGAAAAAGTCTTAACAAGGTCACAAGAAAAGAACTCAGTGTTGAAGATGCATGTAATGATTCAGATTATCATGATGCTATGAAAGAAGAACTTGATCAGGTTGTTAAGAATGACACTTGGGAACTGGTCCCAAGACCTAGTGATAAGATTGTGATTGGAACAAAGTGGATATTTAGAAACAAGATGAATGAAGATTGTACAGTAGTAAGAAATAAAGAAAGATTAGAATGTAAAGGGTATGCACAAAGAGAAGGCATTGATTATTCAAAGACATTTTCACCTATGAGCATATTAGAAGCTATTAAGTTATTTCTAGCTTATGCTATAGTAAAAAACTTCAAAATTTATTAGATGGATGTCAAGTCAACATTCCTAAATGGAGATTTGAAAGAAGAAGTATACATTGAGCAGCCAGAAGGATTCACCTTATTAGATAGACCTGATATGGTATGTAGACTAAAAAAGGCCCTCTATGGACTTAAACAAGCCCCTAGAGCATGGTATGAGAAACTAGATGGATACTTAACAAAGATTAGATTCAAGAAAGGAGTAGCAAACTGTAATCTATTGATTAGAGAGACATCTGAAGGTTTACTACTTGTAGCTATATTTGTTGATGACATTATTTTTGGAGGTAATGACAAGCTCAGTGCTGAATTTTCCAAAGAAATGAAGAATGAGTTTGAGATGAGTATGATTGGTCCTATCAAATACTTTTTGGGGATAAATGTGCAACAAATAGAAAAATGAATTTTTATTAACCAGTCAAGATATGTGAAAGAGATACGGAAGAAATTCAAGATGGATGATTGCAAGCTGGAAGGAACCCGTATGATCACTGGATGCAAGCTTACAAAAGAAGATAACTCACTAGTAGTAGATATAACATTATATAAGTCTATGATTGGTAAACTCATATATCTTACTCAAACTAGACCTGATATTTCCAATGCAGTTGGCATAGTAGGAAGATTTGTAGCAAAACCTAAACAAAGTCACCTCATGGAAGTAAAAAGAATATTCAAATACTTGCAGGGCACTATAGATTATAGTCTATGGTATCCTAACTCCAAAAATGTTGAGCTTCATGTGTACACTGATGTAGATTGGGCAGGATGTGTTGATGACAGAATGAGTACCTCAGGAGGAGAAGTGTTTCTTGGTGATAGAATTGTCACTTGGACAAGAAAGAAACAAAATTGTATTTCTTAGTCAATAGTAGAAGCGGAGTATGTTGCAACAACCTGTAATTGTTCTAAATTTTTTTAGATCAAGCAGATGATAAAGGATTTTGGAATTTAGATTGATTATCCTATTTTTATTCACTGTGATAACACTTGCACTATCAATATGTCAAAGAACCCTGTGATGCATGCAAAGACAAAGCACATTGAGATCAAGTATCACTTCCTAAGAGAGAAAGTGGCAGAGAAAGAAGTCAAGTTGGAATATGTGAATAATAAGG
This sequence comes from Chamaecyparis obtusa, assembly GCA_027943335.1. Taxonomy (NCBI): domain Eukaryota; kingdom Viridiplantae; phylum Streptophyta; class Pinopsida; order Cupressales; family Cupressaceae; genus Chamaecyparis; species Chamaecyparis obtusa. The sequence goes on from BSBK01007958.1 coordinate 41,698, forward strand.
ATTAGTTGGAAGCTATATTCAAAAAGTCCTTACCTAAGGATACTTTTGAGTATCTCAGGGAGAAGTTGGGAGTGATTTCCTTCCCTAATTCTACTTAGAAGAAAGAAGTAAAGGCATTAATCCTCAAGGACTGATGGAAGGTTGACTACTCTACCTCAAGAGTAGTACCAGTGCTTAAAATGAATGGTACCCTTTTCCATTGATGTCGAAGGGGGAGTATATATAGATTAATGAAAAATAGAAGCAAAAGAGGAGTAATATATTAAGGGGGAGTAGTATTCAGATATGACAACAATTCAGTTGAGGAAATGGAGAATATTAGAAACTATTGTAGTAGATGGAGGATTCATCTTTGGGGGAGTTTTGAAGAGGAAATGGATAATGTTATAAAAGAAAGTTCATTTGGGTTGGTGGTGGTTTTTCATTCCACATGTTGCCATCAATGCCAAAGGGGGAGATTGCTGGAGATTTTCCAACAGGCCAGTAGTGACTATATGTTTGTCATTGAAGAAAACACATGGAAAGTAGCATGCATGGAAGTCTTATGTAGTAAGCCTTTAGTATATATAGCATGGACATAATATCAGCATGATATCATGGGTGCAAAGGTTAACTATTAGTAGAGACAATTATATAGCAATTGGTGTTAGCAGTGTTCTTGACAAAGTAACAGACAATGTTCTATGTATGGTTGTCTGTATAGTTATCATGGAGCCTTGCACACTTGGATATATGTTGGAAATATGTTAGTGATGTTTCAGTTATGGACACATAGTTTTTTGATGAGTAGAAGTTAAGTTATGTAGTCGCTATTCACTAGTAGCAATTTACTGTCTTTATTCAGAAGAGCCAACAGAGATTTTATTGGTTCTTGAGTTGCACCTATCTTTAGGGTATGCACCCTTGGAGTTAAGATTAGAAGGGAGTTATTGATGTTTAGATAAGAGTTCATCAGTTAGTTCAGCTTACAGAGAAAGATCCAATTTTTTTGGTAGAGCCGACAGTGTGTAGCGTGCGTCTACAATTATTTTATTGGACAGGTCCTAGAATGTGTTGCATGCATAGTAGAGATAACATAATGTTTATTAGAGTTTGTTATGGTTTCTCTAATATGATTTCAAGGTGGTTCTAATAGGCTAATTTGATTATATCATTTAGAGGAAAGATATTTATAGGCAGTCATTTGTGATTGCTGGAGTGTGGTTCATAGTTAATTAAGAAGAGCAAAGAAGAGTGTGCAAAGTGTTGAGCCATTAGAAGAAGGTCTATGTCACCAAGTAAAGTACTTGTGCTATTCATTGGAACTGATCCAGATAGTAGGTCAAAGCGTAGTTCACCAAGATCCAGATATAGTGTGTATCTATTATTCAAAAGGTTGTAGCCTTCACCCCTTTGAGTAGTGAGCTCTTGAACAGTTCATCCTCTCCCATAATAGGGGAAATTGTAAAAGAATCCTAACATGGTCTAACCCTTGACCAGGTCTACTATACTTAATATATTGTAAAGCAACTCCTAACAGGGTTAAGGATCTTCTAACAAGAATCATTATACACTAGTACAGAATATCAATGGGTATCAAGTCCCACCGGGGTTTTTACTTATTTGGGTTTTCCCGTAACCAAAATATTGGTGTTGTGTTCATGTGTTCTTTCATTGTGTTTATGCTTTATGTTTAAGTATACTTAATTGGATAAATAATTGAATCTTGGAGATAATTGATTCACCCCCCCTTCTCAGTTATCTCTTGGGACTATTCCTAACAATATGCTACTCAACATTTTAATTTACCTTCCGAATTCCAACACATTCCTCAAATAGAAGATTATTGGGAGGGCTGTGCTGATGATTTTGAAGTAAGAAGAAGTTGGTCCAGGTTTACTCTAGGATAGATTGTTACCTTAAATATTCATATTGATATCACAACTGTAGATGAGGATAATGATGTAGAGGTAATAGATGATCAGTTTGAAGCTAGAGTTAGGGGTATGCCACTACTTGAAATAGACTAGAGTATTGATGAGAGGGAGAGCATTATAATAAAAACCCTCAGTGTGATAAAAAGAACTAAGAAATGGGTGAAGAGCAAGCTGCCTCCCCCTTGAAGGAGACACAATACAAGAAGGAAAACACACAGTGATTTAGTAACCAAGCCTTTTGATTCTGCTAACACAAATGCTTCTCTTGTAGGTATGTCCAAAGCTAAAAATAAGAGAAATTCTAAAGTTGTCCCTGTGAAACAAGCCTCTCCTTATTCTTCACCAGTGATAAGAACCTCCAGAAACAAAGAAAGTAAGGAAAGTGATAAGCTGATTGATGACAAGGAGGTGATTGATCTTGATTTGATGGATACTCATATGTCAGAGCAAGTTGGTCTAGATAGCTTGGGTGAAGAAACATTGACTCAAAAGGGAAATTGGCCAAATTTTGGAAACCCCTCAATAGCCGTGGTGAGTGATATCTTTCAAACTCCTCCTCCCACTCTTAGCTGGCTAGAGAACTCTATCAGTAAGAAATGGAATATTCTAACAATAACTCTGTCAGTTGAAGACATGGTCAGGAAATGACTGGGAGCTACTATCAAACCTAAAAGGATCAGGATGGAGTTAATGATAGATGTTGATGAAAAAACTAAGTGATGAACAACAGAACACGCATTAACAAAGTCTGATAAAAATGTTTCTGAAGCCTCTATTGAAGACTTTATTATTGAGAAGATAGACTTGGGAGTTGCAAGTAGGGTAGTAGATGCAAAGCATCTTGAATCTTCCACATGTAAAATATTGCACAAGACTTTCAAAGATGAAAGATACAAGAAGGAGTTGAAGGCTACCATACAGAGGCTAGCAGAATTCATCCAGGCAGTTCAAGAGCCTAGTCTACTTCCATTGACCCAAGTTCCTCATACATATGACCCTAACTCACCAAAAGTTCACAAAATCCTAGACCAAATTCAAAGGAATAAACTAGTAGTGGATGTTTTTAATAAGTGGGTTGTAGGGATGATCCAACAAGGGGGTGATTATATTACTCAATTGATTGAAGCTCATGGGGTCGTGATTAAAACCATCTCAAAGATGTTAATTGAACTGATTGAATGGAGAAAGGAGAGGAAGAAATAGATAGGTATAGTTGATTAGTTGATAGAGATTAACCATTATGGAGTGCCCAAATTTGTTATGGAAAAACCAGTTCCTAGCCTAAATGAGGAAGTCCTTTATGTCTCTATGAAGAGCATTGAATGGAAGAATTAAATAATTAAAGATGGATGTGAAAGGGTGACCCACTTGCTAAATAATCTTAAAGGTCTGATAGATAAAATGCAAAAAGACCTTAAGTGTCTGAATATCATTATAATGGATGAGGGAACCTAGGATATTAAGAAGGTAGAGAAAATGACTCAGGAATTTGAAGCAGGTATAGCAGTGATCAGAGATAGTAAGGAGCTCGCAACTGAATATATCACTTTTGTAGCCAATACTGAGGCTATGTTGGTCATTTGTGTAGATCACCTAGAGTCTCATAGATCAAGGTCGAGTTAGCTATGTAAAGATAAGAAAGTTCTCAGATAGAGAATCACTCTCATCGGCTTACCATATCATGCCACAATCATCAATGCATCACTTGCTCATGAAGAGTGGAGGCAGACACATGCATTTGAGTCTTCTCAAAACTAAATCAAAGGCGTCTAGCTCAGCCATGACCAGTGATCATGCTCCACTTATTGTGGGTGGTTATTTTTTAGTTTTCCTATATTTTCCATTTGTAGCATATTTTCGGTTGTCTTAAGTAGTTCTGAGCCGAAACTCTGGGAGTTTTCAAAGAACATTATTATTTTTGACAAATTGTAACTGATGGCTATATAAAGCCAGGGAAAGACTTTTGAAAGGGATGTTAGTAGTTTATTTTCTTAGTATAGAACAATTTAAGTTTACTAATTTTGTAGAAAGACTTGGATTAAGATTTATGAATCAGTGAATGGAAAAAACTTATCGATATAAATCTGTTGGTTTATATTTGTGGGTGGATCTTTGTTGGGATATCTTACATTAAGCAAAATTTCTTGGTTAAATGTCCTTATTTTTCTTTGAATTCTAGTTGAAGTTGTGCCTTAGATTAGTGTAGCATTTTCTTATTGACGTCTGTGAGCTTCAAATCTATTAGTTGCTTCCAATTTGTAGTAATTATGTCATATTGATGAAAGTTATTGTGTATGCCTTATCAACTTTCTCTTCAAAATTTTGATGATTGCAGAAATGCATTATTCTTTTTCATAAAAAATCATTGAAAATTTTACTAGGAGCTATACCATAATTCAGAGGGTTAAATATTTCATGTTTAATCCAGTTGTTAGTAAAGAGTTAATGTTTCTTGGTGGGTTGTAGAGTGTAGAAATAAATTTGAAAAAGAGATAAATTAATATACTAACAACTGGTAATTAGACCTACTATCTTGATCATTTCCAATGAATAGCATATACTCTCTACTTCTTCACATAGATCTTCAATTGATGATTGATTCAACTATAGTGTCTTAGTACATTCACATCTTTTTCTCTTCTCTCTCAATCACAACTGATCGGCTATAAGTATCCTTGTTGCAATGATATAATCAAGTCATCCTATTAGAACCTTCTTGAAATCATAATAGAGAAATAGTTTAACTCTTCAAAAAAATCTCCAACGGATAAACTAAGCACGTAACACAAAAAGGACCATGCAAATCACAATGAGTAGATGTGTTGCTTCACACTATTGGCTCCACCAACTTAACTGAAACTTTACTTACAATGTATCCTTCGGTAAAGGCTTTGTGAAAATGTCTACTAACTGTTCTTTTGTACTCACATAATCCAATTTTACTTCTTTCTCTACAACTTTCTCTCTTAGGAAGTGATATTTTATCTCAATGTTTTTTGTCTTTGCATGCATCATAGGGCTCTTTGACATATTGATAGTGCTAGTGTTGTCACAATGAATATCAATAGGGTAATCAATATGGATTCCAAAATCCTTTATCATCTGCTTGATCCAAACAATTGTAGAACAACTTAATACTGCTGCTACATACTCTGCTTCTACTGTGGACTGAGAGATACAATTATGCTTCTTGCTTGTCTAAGTAACAAGTCTATCTACAAGAAATATTGCTCCTCCTGAGGTGCTTTTTCTACCATCAACACAACCTTCCCAATCTGCATATGTATACACATGAAGTTCTACATTCTCTGAATTAGGATACCATAAACCATAGTCTATAGTTCCTTTCAAATATCTGAATATCCTTTTTACTACCATAAGATGACTTTATTTAGGTTCTTTTGCAAATCTTCCAACAATACCAACTGCATTAGAAATATCTGGTCTAGAATGAGTAAGATATATGAGTTTACCAATCATAGACTTATATAGGGTCTTGTCTACTACTGTAGAATCATCTTCTTTTGAAAGCTTGCTTCTTGTTATCATAGGGGTAATTACTGGCTTGCAATCATCCATATTGAACTTCTTTAATATTTCTTTTACATACTTAGACTGATTAATAAAAATACCTTTGTTTGTCTGTTGCACATTCAATCCCAAAAAGTACTTGATAGGTCCAATCATGCTCATTTCAAATTCGCTCTGCATTTCTTTAGCAAATTCTTCACTAAGCTTGTCATTGCCACCAAAAATAATGTCATCAACAAAAATAGAAACTAGTAATAATTCCTTAGGTGTCTCTCTTATGAATAAGCTATAATCTGCTACTCCTTTCTTGAATCCAATCTTTGTTAAGTAACCCTCTAGTCTTTCATACCATGCTCTAGGGGCTTTCTTAAGTCCATAGAGGGCTTTAGTCTGCATACCATATCTGGTTTGTCTAATAAACTAAATCCTTTAGGATTCTCTATGTAGACTTCTTCCTTCAACTCTCCATTTAGGAATGTTGACTTGACATGCATTTGATATACTTTAAAGTCTTTGAATGTTGTTGTAAGATATAAAATATGCTGTGGGGTCTAGGACAATGGTTTACACATAAAAGAGACCCCAAAACCAATATTTTACACATACATGAAATTATAATGATATGGAAAGTAAATATAGAAGACTAATATTGAGATGAAGAAGTAAAAGGTTCTTACCTCCAAAAAAGAATCGGCTAGAAACACTGTCAGACGGTCTAAAAAACTATTGATTTTTGCAATCTTGAACCAAAATTGGGAGATATACAAAACCCAAAAATATTTTTCTTTTATGAGGAAGGTCATACTTGACCTAAATGCAGCGTAAGATCTTACCCTAAAAAGTCAACCTTGACCTGCACTACTTTGACAAAAATTTTGTTTGTAGATCCTGAAAGTTCGGCGAAAAGGGTATCCAGACTTGCATTGATATTTGTCATCCTGCACCTGTATCTACAAGAAAAATGGTTTTTTTTTTTTTGGGGGGAGGGTTTTTCCTTAGTCAAACCCCAATTTAGGAATTAACCTTGAAATTGAATTGAAATAATTCACCTTGCTTGTGTTGAAACCCTTGTGGAGGATTCGAATACTTGAAACAAAAAGTATAGATGCTCCAAATAAATGTAGAATTGTAAGTAGGATGTCTCAAATCAAATATCTTAGATCTTCAACACCAATCTTGAATGGATCTTGGAATAGGAAGAGGCTTGGATGAATGTGGATAGAGAAATCTTCAACAAGAGGGCTCCATAGAGATTGAATCCTTCAATGGCTAACAATGGATCTCCTTGATGAATTGGATCTTGAATGCTTGAATGGTTGAAGGCTTGAAGATGAATGAATTCTTGAATTCTTTCCTTCTCCTTCTTTCTTCCTTGATTTCACTTGCTTGAGTGCTTGAGAGATTCTGAAGATGAGATGGAGAAAATGAGAGAGGAAGGCCTCCTTTTATAGTGATCTAGGGCACAAACTTCTTGAGGGGCCACATATGAGAAATAAATTCCCATTGGGCCCATATCCATAGAAATGGACCTAGATTAAATTCAATTTAAGATTTTACCATTTTGGAGACCAAAATAGCTGACCCAGAGGTGGGAAAACAATTCTTTCTAAAACCTAACATCCAAAAATCATGGAACCTTGAAATTTGGACCTTCGGTCAAGGATGAGGTCAACTTTGACCTAGGTCAAGGATGAGGTTGTCCTTGACCCTAAAGGTCATCCTTGACCTTGAGGTCAAAAATCTCAGGATCTTAGTCCAGAATGCTAGAAAAATGTAGAAAGAAAGTGGAAAAGGGGGCAAGATCAGGGGAAAAAGCCAGATCTAAGCTGAGGACCCATTCAAGGCACTTGACATGACCCCAAAACACTTACTCGAAGGGCTAAACATTCTTAACATGGAAGTGCTTCCATTTTAAGATGATACATTAAGCCCCCACTTTAGCAAGAGTATGGACTCAATGCAAACTCTTGGTAAAGGAGATCACAAAGAAAAAGATAATCTTATTGAAATCAAAGGGACAAAGGAATCCTCAAGCCCCTAGGGACTCAAGTCTTTGTCAAATCCAAGATTATAATAAGAGAGACATCACTAGAAAAAAGAGAAAAAAAGGGAGAAAGGAGTGGCTAGCTTGCCCAGTAAGATGTGTGTATCTCACTATGAACCACAAAAAGGATAGGATGGCCCACCAAACAAACACTTGATAGTCACCCTATAAAGTTGTGCACCTGCTGGTGGCTTTGTGCATGTATGTAGTGCATCTTATGATAGTTTTTATGAAGTACCCATGGATCCATATCCTCATATCACCATAGAATACATTTGTAAAATGCACATCTCTTTAGGATTTAGCAACTTATGTGCATTACCTTCCAAGGATTTAGCATATTTGAAACTAAAAATGCACATCTCTTCATAATTTAGAAACTTATGTGCATTACCATATGAGGATTTAGCATATTTGAAATTGGAAATGCGTCTCTTTAGGATTTAGCAACTTATGTGCATTACCTTCAGACGATTTAGCATGCCACAAAACAAAAGGTTAGAACAAAAATGCATAACATAGAACAAGGGAGGACATATATATGCCCCCCTCCTTAAGATGAAAAAAAAAAACTATTTTGTTATGTTGAGGAAAGAAAAGAAAAAAGATAAAGCCTTCTTCAATATCCAGAAAATATTCATAGACAACACCCAGTCCAAGCCAAGAAGGTCACAGCTCCTATGAGGCCATGGAAGGGACAAATGCAAAGAGATAGCATGCAAGAAGGGAAAAAGTAACCCTTGTGAGGGATAACACACTATATAGCTTCCAAGGTGAGAGATTTATCAACCATGAAAACCCAATGTGAAACAAAGAAATAGGTTATTATTGAGGACAAAGATCCTTAATGCAAACCAAAATTTTCATGTATGATTGGATATCACATAATAGATAGATACTGCTTAACCAAGGGAAAAGTGGATTCTAGAAAGATAGAAAGGAAGGAGATGGCATCCTTTCCCCCCAAGCATAGGAAAAAGGATGGAAGGGGACCTATTATATCATTCACAACACTATACAAGACAACGCACCCCTAAGGATTAGGCTAACATTTTTTACATAATGTGGAGCTCCATAATAGGAAAATAAATGTTATTTAGAGAAAATAGGATTGAAATACAACTCATTGCCACATGATATATAAATAACCTTACTATCAATGGGTTGCCTAATCTTATAATATAAAGCTTGTCATTCATTAGTAGAGTGATCATGAAATCTATGATATAAACAAAAAGGAAGAATCTTCAAGTGTGGACTACGTTTCTTTTTGTGTTTAGGTCTAGTAATCATCTTAGCATGAATGAGTTTAGGTAAAAGAGATTCTCGGTCAAATTCCTTCATAGTTTCATCATGTTTTAAAGTGTTATTTGAGATGTTGTTAACATTAATTTTTTATTGAGGATTAAATCCCAATCCATAAGAATGCTCATGCCCCCCATTCTATAAGGGCATTTGAATTCCTTGTTTATACTTACCACATCCTTGACCATTAAATCCTTGTTTAACTAGGAAATGATAACCAGGACCATAATGAGAAGCCATATCAGAAGGAGTCAATGGAACTTCAGTAGTCACTAAAGTTATGGGGAGAAGCAATGACAAATTTATTATGAAAGGTATTATAAGTAGGAGAAAAAACTTGTTGTTCAAACTCTTTTTGTTGCTTCATAAAATCAAGATTAGAAACTTTATACTCTCCAATAAAGGTAGGATTAAAATCCAAGGTTCCCCAATCATCGCTAGGAAGAGCATTAGAGGAAGAAAGATTATTATTAGGAATAAGAGTATTGTGGGTTTGAATATTTAAACAAGGATTAGGTGCATCATCCACATGAAGTGTATACATCATGTTGTTATGAATAAACTTGACTTTACGGTGAAGGGTGGAAGGAACAACATGCATCTCATGCAACCAAGGTCTACCCAAAAGAAGGTTATAATTGAGAGGTCCAGGCATCACATGAATAGGTGTATTCAAGATGACCAGACCTACTTTGATAGGTTATGTAATGATGCCTAAAGTGTTCTTAGCGATGTTATCAAAGTGAAATATAGGAACATTGTTAGGTTGAATAGTTGAAAGATCTGCTTTAATCACTTTGAGCATGTCCATGCTACAAACATTAAGCCTAGATCCATTATCAATCAAGGTCCTATGAATGATACTTTTATTGATAGTAACAACAACCATAAGAGCATCATATTGATTCTGAACTTCTTTAGAAGGTAAATCATTTTGAGTAAATACAATGTCAGGAGGACCTAAGGTAGCATGCATTCATTGTAAGAAGTTATTGATGTTCTCTTGATTAGGAGGTGGAGTGGGAAGATTTGCTAGAGATTTTTGCAAGGATTCATAGTAGGTAGGTGAAGTTTGAAGAAGCTCCCATAAAGAAATCTTGGAAGGGGTATTTTGCTATTGGTTTATAAAATCATACTCCTTGCTAGGAAGACGGTGTGGAGGAAGAATGGGTTGAGAAGGCGGTAAAGAAGTAGAAACCACCAGATTAGGTTGAGGGTTATTCCTTGTATGATATGTGTGAGCTATCGAATCTTGGTCATTGAAAGACTCTAAAGACTCCATAGCTTTACTTTTGATAGTAATGCGAGGACAATCTTTGACAGACAATTAGGGTTTTGGATAAACCATGTGGGTTATCTCAACACTACAAATAGATTCATAAGAAGGAAGAAAAGAAGACATCTTAGGAGGAGATGAGGTAGGATCTTGATTCTCCATAAGATCATCACTAAGAGGGAGAGCATTAAGGGAATTCATATCATTCTCCGCTAATGCCTCATCACTAGAAGGAATCCCAAATGGAGGTAAAGCATCTATAATGTCATCTTCTTTCACTAAAATATCTACATAAGAGTTATCATCATGTATGAATATGTCATCCATTAATAAATCACCCTCTTGTATCAAAGATATTTCATGAGGAGGGGATAAATCAATGTCTTTATCCAAGGGATCATTCACAATGGTTTCATGAGGAAGAGAGTAATCAACATCCAAATCCAAAGGTTCATCCCAAATAGGAGGATTATCATCCCTATCCATAAGGCACTTGAAAAACACTTGAAATAACTTGTGCAACATCATAATGAATAAAGAAATGCATATAAAATAGATCTAGATACATCCAAATGCATTCAAATGAAATTTATAAGCATGAAAAGGAAATCAAACACCACAAACACAATAGGGCATCTAATTCCACAAAAGATAGGGGGTAAGCTTGTAAATATTTTTGTATTTTTAAAGACATTTTGCAATTTTTTTTGTATTTTTGAAATGGAAGAGCATAAAAGAAATCTACTTTTGTAAGCATGTAAGATCTAACACAAAATGTAAATCTAACACCAAAAAGAAAGAGTTGTCATAAATGGGTTCACCAAAATGTAAGATATGAAGGTGAACACACAAGACAATACAAAAAACACAATAGGGCATCTAATTCCACAAAAGATAGGGGTAAGCTCATCGAGTTCACCAAAATGTAAGATATAAAATATGCGGTGGGGTCTAGGATAATGGTTTGCACATAAAAGAGACCTCAAAACCAATATTTTACACAAATGAAATTATAATGATATGGAAAGTAAATATAGAAGACTAATATTGAGATGAAGAAGTAAAAGGTTCTTACCTCTGAAAAAGAGTCAGCTGAAAACCCTGTCAGATGGTCTTAGAAACTATTGATTTTTACAATCTTGCATCGAAATTGCGAGATCTACAAAAACCACAAATCTTTTTCTTTTCTGAGGAAGGTCATCCTTGAACCAAATGTGGGGTAAGATCTTACCCTTAAAATTTGACCTTGACCTGCACTGCTCCAATGGAAATTATGTTCATGGATCTTGAAAGTTCGGTGAAAAGGGTATCCAGATTTGCACTGATATTCATTGTCCCACACTTATATGTTGGAGATTTGCCAGCAAGCCAGTGCTGACTATATGTTTGTCATTGATGACAACATATGGTAAGCAGCATGCGTGGAAGACTTATGCAGTAAGATTCTGGTATATATAGCATGGACATGTTATCAACATGATATCATGGACATAGAAGTTAACTATTAGTATAGACAGTTATATAGCAGCTTGTGTCAGCAATGTTCCTGATAGAGTTACAAGCAATGTTCGGTGAATGATTGTCTGTACAGTTATCATGGAGCCTTGTGCATTTGGATATGTGATTGAGACATGTTAGTGATGTCACATTCATGGACACAGAGTCTGATGATCAATAGAAGTGAAGTTATGCAGTCACTATTCAGCAGTAGTAGTTTCCTATGTTTATTTAGAAGAGCTGATAGAGATTATATTGGTTAAGGAGTTGCGCCTATCATTTCCATATGCACCCTTGGATTAGTGCTTGGAGAAGAGTTAGTAATGTTTGGTTAAGATCACATGATGTAATTTAGCTTGAGGAGAAAGTTTCAGTCATCTTGGTAGAGCCGATAGTGTGTAGCATGCATCTACATTTGTTAATATTGGACAGGTCCCAAAATTTGTTGTGTTCTTAGTAGAGCCAACATAATTATTATTGGAGTATGTTATGGTTTCTCCAATATTATTTCAAGGTGGTTCTAATAGGCTAACTTGATTATATCATTTGGAGGAAAGATATTTATAGGCAGTCATTTGTGATTGCTAACAATGGTTCAGAGTTAATTGTGAAGAGCAAAGAAGAGTGTGTGAAGTGTTGAGGCATCAACAAAAGGTCTATGTGACCAAGTAAATTATTTGTGCTATATATTGGAACTAATCCTAACAATAGGTCGAAGTGCAGTTCACCAAGATCTAGATATAGTGTGTATCTATTATTCAGAAGGTTGTAGCCTTCACCCCTTTGAGCAGTGTGCTCTTGGATAGTGCGTCCTCACCCCTAACATGCTTAATTGTAAATTAAGACTCCTAATAGGGTCTGACCCTTGTAGGTCACTGTACTAAATATATTTTAAAGCAACTCCTAACAGGGTTAAGGATCTTCTAACAAGGATCATAAAACACTAGGGTAGATTATTAGCGGGTGTCAATTCTCATCGGGGTTTTTACTATTTGGGTTTCCCCGTAACAAAAATATTGGTGTTGTGTTCATGTGTTCTTTCATTGTGTTTATGCTTTATGTTTAAGTATACTTAATTGGATAAAGAATTGAAACTTGTAGATAACTGATTCACCCCCCCTCTTAGCTATCTCTTGGGATTATTCCTAATAATTAGTATTAGAGCCAAGTGCCTCAGAGAGAAATTTTAATAGCTTGAGGTTGATCAGATGGCATTCTTTAGAAAAGACAGTCCTACGTTTGATGGAGAGAATTATCTTGATTGGAAGAACAAGATGATGACACATTTGCAATGCATTTATTTTGAAGTTTTTGAAGTGGCTATCAAAGAAGTTGAGATCCCCTCTCTAGAAGATCTTGTAAAGGATGATGCTAGAAGAAAGTAGAAGGATTTGTTCCATCAGGATGTAATAGAAAAAGAAGCCCTTATCGGTGCCCCATCTGATAGTGAGTTTTCAGAGATAAAGAAAATAGACACAACTTACAAGATATGGAAGCACCTAGAAGACATGTTTGAAGGAGATAAACAAGAAAATGATGCACACAAAAAAACTTGGAAGAAAAGATACAATGCATTAGAGATGCTAACTAAAGAGAATATCAGAGCTTACAACCAAAGGATTAATGAAGCAGTTGCAGGAATTAAGAACAATGGTGGAGAGATCTCGAAAGAAGACATTATGGATAAATTGATGACCACTCTCATAGAAGAATATGAAAACAATATCAACATACTTGATAAGACCATGTAGCTTACATCAAATTTCAAAAGAGAGACCTTGATCAACAAAATTTCAGCTTTTGAGATTTCAAGATTGAAGATAGAACCTATAAGTGAAACAACTTTCAAAGCATTAGTCCATGGTAAGAAATTTGTAAACACCTCTAGTAATTTTGCTGATGATGATGAAGAGAAAAAATTAGATGATTTCATTACTATGATTTCTAAAAGAGAAAATAAAGGAAAAGGGAAATATGAAGGTCAATTACCATTTAAATGCTTTTCTTGTAATAAGATTGGTCATTTTGCATCTAAGTGTCCTACAAGAGTTAAAAGATATCAGAATAACTACAAGCCTAATTATACAAAGGAATGCTATTATGTTGGAGATGGAGTATCAGATGAAGAATCAGGAGAAGAAGAAATTGGATTTATTGCTCTTAAAGATGAAAAGAATTCACAAGAATTATCTCTGATTTCACAAGCTGACATCGGGACAGATTGGATCATTGATATTGGTTTCTCACATCACATGACAAGAGACAAATATAGATTTATTCATTTGGATAGATACAAAGGAGGCATGGTTAGATTTGGAGATAAAACTCCCAAACCTATCATTGGTAGAGGAGCCATCACCTTGGATGGAAATAATAGTACTGATGATGTTCTTTATGTTGATGGTTTGAAACATAACCTACTAAGTGTGGGGCAGTTGCTTGACAAAGGCTACAGATTGGAGTTCAATAAAAACAAGTGTACCATTAACAAGGAAGGAGAAATAATTGCATTAGGATCAAAGACTAAAGGTAATGTTTTTCAGCTTAATCTAGAAGCAAGTTGTTTTGTTGCTAAAAAAGATGACAGTTGGTTGTGGCACAAAAGACTATGTCATATCAATTTTGACAACATAGTAAAGATCAGTAATGTTAAGGTAGTAAGAGACCTACCTACCATAGCAAAGCCAATTGATACCATCTGCAGAGAATGTGTAATGGGAAAGCATGTGAGGAATTCATTTAGGAGCAAGCATAATTCAATAGAGAACAAGTTGGATCTGATTCATATAGACCTATGTGGACCAACTCAAACAAGATCATACTATGGTGAAATGTATTTCATTTTGTTTGTAAATGATTATTATAGAATGATGTGGGTTTCATTCTTGAAAGATAAGTCAGAAGAATTTGAGAAGTTTAAAATATTCAAAGCTAAGGTTTAGAATGAATTTGTACTAAAGATAAAGTGTCTAAGATTGGATAGAGGAGGAGAATTCACCTTTGACAGATTTTATGAGTACTTTGAAGAACATGGCATAAAAAGATAGTTAAGTGCACCTAGAACCCCTCAGAAAAATGCGATTGTAGAGAGAAGGAACAAGATTATCCTTGATACATCGCGCAGCATCATGATTGAAGGAAAAGTTGCACACACCTATTGGAGAGATGTGGTCAATACTGCAGTCTATACAATCAATAGAATACAATTAAGGCTTGGTGCATACAAGACACCTTATGAGCTATGGTTTGGTAATTTTCCCACAGTGAAATACTTTAGAATCTTTGGAAGCAAGTGCTACATCAAGAGGGATGAAGCAGTAGACAAGTTTGATGCAAGAAGTGATGAAGGTATTTTTCTTGGTTACTCTACTAAAAGTAAAGCTTATAGATGTTTCAATTTAAGATTGAAAAAGATCATTGATATCTAACAAAGTTTGGATTCAAGAAAGGAGCAATAGACTGTAATCTATTCATAAGAGAGACATCTGAAGGTTTACTATGTGTAGCTATATTTTTTGATTATTAGATTAGGTGAAAAACTAATCTCCCAAGAACACGTGCATGCATAACCCTGTCACATGGAAGAAGCAAAGAACAAAAAATAAGAAAAATCTATGGAGCCCAAAAAGCCAGAGACATCATATGCACATTCAAAAGAGCAATCTCTATTATGATCCAATAAGTGAATGAATAAAATAGAAAGAGGGAATCCTTATAAAAGGATATCAAAACCCTAAAGGGGAAAACCCTAAAGAATAATAAGATGCCTAAGTTTAACTTAAGTGTAGAGTATATAATAGACTAATAATTAAATAAATTAATTATTAGCTATAATATGACAACTCTAACACCCCCCCTTAAGTGTAACTTAGGAAGAAGCTAAAAGGACTAAAAGATGCATGAAAACAAAAATGCATGAAAGAGAAATGGGTCCCGACAACAAGGCCTGATCAGGTACCCAAATACAAGAAAAAAGAAAGAGCATGTAAAGCATCTCCAAAGCATGAAGCTATAAACATTGTCAGAAGTAACTACTGGAACCCCCACTGAAATAGTGCATGACCAGGTAGAGAAGACAAAGTCTGAAGAGCTGATCAATCAAAGAGGTGACCTCCAAAAGTAGGAATGAGTGAGTGTCTATATAGTAGATGAACCATCTCACTGAAATGCATAGGTGCCTAGCCACTGCATCTGCCTAGTACATAGGAACAAGAACTGAATACGTAGATCACTCAACCAAACCAAGGAAGCACTAGAACCAATAGGTGAACCCCCCCCATAATGATGAACAGGGAGAGGGGTGACAGGAACACTAAAATGCAATGCCAGAAACATCTACAAGAAGAAGAATCGGGAACACCAAAAGTGGAATAGAAGTACAAGCTTAAGATAAAGGGTGGTGTCATAGACACATAGCATGGGCTAATGTCATGGAAGGTACACACACTTGAAAAAGGTGGATGAGCACAAAAGGAAAAACATCATAACCCCCCATGGCACTTTATAACTGAGTGCAAGTACAAACAAACACAAGGTGCTCGAAATCCCATATATGCAGAAGTAGAAACTTTATCTTAGTGCATTTACAGAAAAGAGAATGCTACATAAGAGAAGCATACAATGCTCATAAAGTCAGAAAGAAGAGTGAGCCAAATGAATAGAAGCAAAGATCCCAGGACCTGTAAAACCCAAGTAATTTGCCAAAGTGTGAAAGTGCAAAAATTGGAGGAGAAAGAACCTAGAGTAGAATCTGGAAAATAAGACCTGTGCCATTGAAAAACTCATTGAACTAGCTTTCTGACGATATCTGGTTTGCCCAAAAAGGAGTCCGGATGACCAAGATATGGCTCCCGGAAGGCAAAAAATAAACATCAACTTTGATAGATAAAAATGCCATCAAAATGGAAAAATTAGAGAATCAAACCTCTACCATTGGATTGGGCTTGGAAAGAGCTTTTCGATGATATAAAGAAGTAAAAAATCTGATACCGTATGCTCAAGATATGGCCAAAAAGCCTAGGTACCCTTAAAAATTCTCAAAAAAATGAGCAAGGGCTAGGTGACATCAGCAACAGTGTGAGCTTAAAATTGATGGCCAAATGGTTGTCATAGCTCTAAACACCTGGGGGCTGAAATAATTAGACCCTGGTCATGTGGGTGACCAGGGGATGTTGAAATGGGCACAGGGGCTGGCTGCTGATCCCCCATAGGACCAGTGGAAGGGGGCTAGCCACTGAGCTTGAGCGGAGCGGAAGGGGGTTGTACCGGCGGGCAGAGCGGAGGTACTGAGGTGGCTACACGAGGGTAGAGAGTAGTGGAGGCCGCAGGGGCGGCAGAGATGTGGCTTGGATGATAGCGCGCGGGCGTCAATAGCATCACTGAGGGAGGCCACGGTGGGTGGCACTGAGGGAGGCTATGGGGTGGCACCTGGGTGGTCGCTCGGCCAATTAATTTTATTTTTTTAAATCATTGTCTCGGGTTGTCTACTAGGTCGTACAGCCTGGAATGCAAATTTTTTTTTCCTCAAATGGAAAAGTTGTCCAAAATAGACAAACTTTATATGGATTCTAGGGTTTTTGGGCACTCTGAGCGCAACGGTGATGTCCGTTTGAGCCCAAAATGAACAGAAACAAAGGTGCCCCCTAAATCCACATAAAAAGCTTATGAAAACCTTGAAAACCTCCTACTTCTAAAACACTTCAACAAAACACGAACAACGAGCAGCAAGATGGCTCTGATACCATGTTAGATTAGGTGAAAAACTAATCTCTCAAGAACACCTGCATTCATAACTTTGTCACATGGAAGAAGCAAAGAACATAAAACAAGAAAAATCTATGGAGGCCAAAAAGCCAAAGACATCATATGCACATTCAAAAGAGCAATCTCTATTATGATCCAATAAGTGAATGAATAAAATAGAAAGAGGAAATCCTTATAAAAGGATACCAAAACCCTAAAGGGGAAAACCCTAAAGAATAATAAGATGCCTAAGTTTAACTTAAGTGTAGAGTATATAATAGACTAATAATTAAATAAATTAATTATTAGCTATAATATGACAACTCTAACATTGATGACATTATCTTTGGAGGTAATGAAAAACTTAGTGATGAATTTTCTAAGGAGATGCAAAGTGAATTTGAGGTGAGAATGATTGGACCTATCAAATACTTTTTGGGATTGAATGTGCAAGAGAAAGAGAAAGGTATTTTCATTAATCAGTTCAAGTATGTGAAAGAGATATTAAATAAATTCAAGATGGATGATTGCAAGCTAGTAGGGACACCTATGATAATTGGATGCAAGCTTACAAAAGAAGATGACTCACCAATAGTAGATACAACATTGTACAAGTCTATGATTGACAAACTCATTTATCTTACTCAAACTAGATTTGATATTTCCAATGCAGTTGGCATAGTTGGAAGATTTGCAGTAGAGCCTAAACAAAGTCACCTCATGGTAGTAAAAAGAATATTTAGATATTTTCAAGGCACTATAGATTATGGTTTATGGTATCCCAATTCAGAAAATATTGAGCTTCATGTATATACTGATGCAGATTGGGTGGGATGCATTGATGATAGAAAGACTACATTAGGAGGAGCAGTGTTTCTTGGTGACAGACTTGTCACTTGGACAAGCAAGAAGAAAAATTGTATCTCTAAGTAAACAACAACAGGAGAGTATGTTGCAACAACCCTAAATTGTTCTACAATTGTTTGGATCAAGAAAATGATAAAGGACTTTGAATTCAGATTGACTATCCTATTGTTATACATTGCGATAACACTAGCACTATCAATATGTCAAAGAACCCTATGATGCATGCAAAGACAAAACACATTGAGATCAAGTATCACTTCCTAAGAGAGAAATTAGTAGAGAAATAAGTTAAGTTGGACTATGTGAGCACTAAAGATTAGCTAGCAAACATATTCACAAAGCCCTTGCTAAAGGATACTTTTGAGTATCTTAGGGAGAAGTTGGGAGTAATTCCCTTCTCTAATTCTGCTTAGAAGAAAGAAGAAAGAGAATCAGTCCTCAGGGACTGATGAATGGTTGACTACTCTACCTTAGGATTAGTACTGGTTCTTAAAGTATTTGGCACCCTTTGCCATTGATGTCAAAGGGGGAGTAATATATAGTCATGAAAAATAGAAGTAAAAGGAGTAATATACTAAGGGGGAGTAGTATTCAGTTATGGAAGCAGTTCAGTTGAGGAAATGGAGAATGTTGAAGAATATTGCAGCACATGGAGGATTCATCCTTGGGGGATTTTTGAAGAGGAAATGGAGAATGTTGTAAAATAAATGTTCATTTGGGTTGGTGGTGTTTTTCATTCCATATGTTTCCATTAATGCAAAGGGGAAGATTGTTGGAGATTTGCCAGCAAGCCAGTGCTGACTATATGTTTGTCATTGATGACAACATATGGTAAGTAGCATGCGTGGAAGAATTATGTAGTAAGGATTTGGTATATATAGCATGGACATGTTATCAACATGATATCATAGATGTAGAGGTTAACTATTAGTACATACAGTTATATAGCAACTTGTGTTAGTAGTGTTCTTGACAAAGTTACAGGCAGTGTTCGGTGAATGATTGTCCATATAGTTATCATGGAGCCTTTCAAATTTGGATATGTGATGGAGACATGTTAGTGATGTTACAATCATGGACATAGAGTCTGATGATTAGTAGAAGTGAAGTTATGCAGTCACTATTCAACAGTAGTAGTTTCCTATGTTTATTTAGAAGAGCCGACGGAGATTATATTGGTTAAGGAGTTGCACCTATCATTTTGGTATGCACCCTTGGATTAGTGCTTGGAGAAGAGTTAGTAATGTTTGGTTAAGTGAGCATGATGTAATTAAGCTTTAGGAGAAAGTTTGAATCATTTTGGTAGAGCCGACAATTTGTAGCACGTGTCTACATTTGTTAATATTGGACATGCCCCAGAATGTGTTGCGTGCTTAGTAGAGCCAATAGAATTATTATTAGAGTATGTTATGGTTTATACAATATGATTTCAAGGTGGTTCTAACAAGATGACTTGATTATATCATTTGGAGGAAAGATATTTATAGGCAGTCATTTGTGATTGCTAAGGATGGTTTAGAGTTAATTGTGAAGAGCAGAGCAGAGTTTGTGAACTATTGAGCCATTAGCAGAAGGTCTATGTGACCAAGTAAAGTATTTGTGCTATACATTGGAACTAATCCTAACAACAAGTCAAAGCATAGTTCACCAAGATCTAGATATAGTGTGTATCTATTATTCATAAGGTTGTAGCCTTCACCTCTTTGAGCAGTGTGCTCTCAGACAGTGCATCCTCACCCCTATCAGGATTAATTATAAAAGACTCCTAATAGGGTCTAACCCTTGACTAGGTCACTCTACTAAATATATTGTAAAGAAACTCCTAACAAGGTTAAGGATCTTCTAACAAGGATCATAAAACACTAGTGTAGATTATTAGTGTGTGTCAATTCCCGCCGAGGTTTTTACCTATTTGGGTTTTCCCGTAACCAAAATATTGGTGTTGTGTTCAAGTGTTATTTCATTGTGTTTATGCTTTATGTTTAAGTATACTTAATTGGATAAAGAATTGAAACTTGTAGATAACTAATTCACCCACCCCCCTGTCTCAGTTATCTCTTGGGACTATTCCTAACATTGTACCTGCAAGAAAAATGGTTTTGTTTGTTGGGAAAGAAGGGTTTTCCTTAGTCAAACCCCAATTTAGGAATTGACCTTGAAATTGAATTGAAATTGTAGAGATAAACAAAGTAAATGGAATAATTCACCTTGCTTGTGTTGAAACCCTTGTAGAGGATTCAAATTCTTGAATCCACAAGTATAGATGCTCCAAATGAATGTAGAATTGGATGTAGGATGTCTCAAATTAATTTTCTTAGATCTTCAACACCAATCTTGAATGGATCTTGGAATAGGAAGAGGCTTGGATGAATGTGGATGGAGAAATATTCAACAAGAGGGCTCCATAGAGATTGAATTTTTCAATGGCTAACAATGGATCTCCTTGATGAATTGGATCTTGAATGATTGAATGCTTGAAGGCTTGAAGATGAATGAATGCTTGAATGCTTTCCTTCCGCTACAACATTTGGGGTCAAATTTTGATGCCAATTTGCAATGCCGCTACAATTTGTGTATGTTTTTTGTGTTTTTTTTGTAAGTTCCCCTGACGGTGTCATAAAAATGACGCTATTGTCATAATTGCAACACCCATTTGGTTATAAACAAAAAAAAATAAAAATGAAGTGTCATTTGTAATTTGTGAATTTGAACAGCTACTGCAAAGATGATACTACATTTTTGCATGGCGTGAAGAGGGCATTCAAGTTTGGCATGCGCGAGTGAAGAGGTCAGCACCATTTGGGAAGAGAACGCTGGCACTTGAGGTAGGCATTCGAGCTTTGTCTTCTCATTAACTCAATTTTAGTAGCATTGTTTACATCTTAATTAGCATTTGGAATGCTTGATGACCTGTGAAATTTGAGAGCTAGGGCATCGTTGCTATTACCTTCAAGTCATTGTGTGAAGTGTTTGTTCTCTCTTTATTTGTTTTGTTGTTGATATTCACTATGTGGTACTCCCTGTTTATGATCATTTCATGAGGAAATGTCTTGATGGTTCACGGGCTGCAAGCTAGGGCATTATACATTGTTTAATACTTGCATTGTTTACATCTTATCATTTGGAATGCTTGATGACCTGCAAGCTTTGAGGGCTAGGGCATCACTTCTATTACCTTCAAGGCATTGTGTGAAGTTTTTGATCTCTCTTTATTTGTTTTGTTGTTGATATTCACTATGTGGTACTCCCTGCTTATGATCATTTCATGAGGAAATGTCTTGATGGCTCGTGGTCTGCAAGCTAGGGCATCATACATTGTTCATGAGCTCACTGTTTAACACTGGCATTGTTTACATCTTTTCATTTGGAATGCTTGATGACCTAAGAGCTTTGAGAGATAGGGAATCATTTCTATTACCTTCAAGGCATTGTGTGAAGTGTTTGATCTATCTTTATTTGTTTTTCTATTGATATTCACTATGTGGTACTCCCCATTTATGATCATTTCATGAGGAAATGTCTTGATGGCTCATGGGCTGCATGCTAGGGCATCATACATTGTTCATGAGGTCACTGTTTAATACTGGCATTGTTCATGAGCTCACTATTTAATATCCAGAATCATGCAAACATACATTAATACACTTACTATTTTGAATTTGAGCTCAGGCACCATGCAATGTTATTGTTGTCATTGCATGCTTGCTACTGTTGTGTACCATATATTGTTTTATACACTATTCATTTCATTGAGACTGTGAGATTGGCATTTGTAATGTATTTTTTGTTATTGGATTAATGTTACCATGTTGTTGAGTCTGTGAATGTCTTGACTATGAATATGCATAATTGTAGATGATGATCAGTTTATGGTGCCAGGAATTGCTTAGATCCTTTGGATCTAACCCCATATTTTCCTTCCTTATAGGTTTTGGATCATACAAGAGCATACTGGATTGAACCCTGAGTCAACACTTCATTACTTCAGGAAATGTCTAGTACCTTCATTATTTATGTTCATCCACTTATGTATGTTTTCATTCATTCATATTCTTCTAAAATTTGGCTATTAGTGACCATATAGGACCATTCTTGATGTTTTTGGGTCATTTGATGAAAAGATGTAAATAGGGACATCAATAATAAAATAGGGATATCTTCATAGGGATATATTAAGATTAATATCGTAAGTAAAAACATTACAAAGTGGCATTTAGACTAAGTACAATATGAATTCACATGCCTTTATTTATGATACACTTTTGAAATTATCACTCATTGGTCATTTGACAATTCAAGATATAAGTATCAGAATATAAACTATTGCAAAAGGAAGAAACCCATATGTATCTATCATCAATTAATACAAAATATAAAAGTATCCCACATAAACATAGTTTCTATTATAACAACCATCCTCTAATCCCATGGTGTACTAGTCTCAAGGTAAGAACAATTTACTTAAGCCATCATATAAGTATCATCCTAAAGTTTAAATAGATATTGACTATGGATATACAACACTGAGCCATAATAAATTATAGAGTTTCACTGCAATTTCTATGTCCACTTACAATAATAAATTATAGAGTTTCACTGCAATTTCTATGTCCACTTACAATAATAAATTATAGAGTTTCACTGCAATTTCTATGTCCACTTACAATTATAAATTATAGAGTTTCACTATAATTTATATGTCCACTTCCATTAAAATATATCACTCCTCCTGTTATATAGGCATCCTTCCCATTAAGTGTTTCCAATAAAATATATCACTCTTGTTATATAATGTATATGCATACTTGTTTAAAATTCCATACTTGTTGCTCTTAAATATTGTTACCATTTCACTCAAATTTACATGACATTAAAACCAAGCCCAAAATGTATACATATGTGTAAGTATAGGAGAAGCTTGATTTTGCAACTATTGAAAAAAAACAAAACTATACCAATAGCAGCTTACGAGAAACTATACTTGTGCTTACCACACCATACCTCAACATCATAATGCTTATCATTTTCACGCTTGATTGAAGCTTCGCACCACACACCATTCATAGATTTGTATGCAATGCTGATTTAGACTAGAGGTAAACTACATGTGTCATGTAAACAACATGGTTGAATGCAATCTCTTTTGCGCATTTTCAAGAGTTTTCCCACCAATACAAGTGTAAATAACACATTGAATGTAATCTACAAACAATGCATGATATGAAGTCTCGTTGAAGCTTGAAATATATCCACTCCTCATGTTATTGTCAAAATTAAATTGAAATATTTCTCAAAACATTTATTCTTGTAGAATTAAGATATCCTTATCTCAATAATAAAATAATCTTCCATAATAGCTTTTGAATCACATTAACACACACCCATGTTCTGTAGCATAGTTTGTTTTAGAAGTGTATGGCTGATGTGAAGTGGGAAGTGTTTGTGTAAAGTGTTTGATCTCTCTTTATTTGTTTTGCTATTGATATTCACTATGTGGTACTCCCTATCTTGATGGCTCGCGAGCTGCAAGCTAGGGCATCATGCATTGTTTATGAGCTCATTGTTTGAGCAATTTATGTCCCTATTTGATTGGCCAGTGCTCTATTTGTTATATTGAGTTTACATCATATATTTAGTCTTAATAAATATCTTATAAAACAACATAAAACTAACCCAAAATACTTTGTCTTAATAAAATCTTAATAAAATAATATATTTAATCTCAATAAAATCTTATAAAACAACATATATTGTGTGAAGTGTTTGATCTCTCTTTATTTTTTTTTCTGTTGATATTCACTAGCTATGTGGTACTCCCCATTTATGATCATTTCATGAGGAAATGTCTTGATGGCTCATAGGCTACAAGCTAGGGCATCATACATTGTTCATGGGATAACTGTTTAATACTGACATTGTTTACATCTTTTCATTTGGAATGCTTGATGACCCGTGAGCTCTGAGAGCTAGGGCATCGTTGCTATTACCTTCAAGGGATTGTGTGAAGTGTTTGATCTCTCTCTCTCTCTCTCTTTTTTTGTTGATATTCACTATGTGGTACTCCCCATTTATGATCATTTCATGAGGAACTGTCTTGATGGTTCACGGGCTGCAAGCTAGGGTATCATGCATTGTTTATGAGCTCACTATTTGAGCATCAACCAATCAAATAGGGACATGAGGTGCTCACACAGTGAGCTCATAATGACATAAACAATGCATGATGCCCTAGAAAAATAAATAAATAGAGATCAAACACTTCACACAATATATGTTATTCTATAAGATTTTATTAAGACTAAATATATTGTTTTATTAAGATTTTATTAAGACAAAGTATTTTGGGCTAGTTTTATGTTGTTTTATAAGATTTTATTAAGACTAAATATATGATGTAAACTCATAATTATACTTGATATATATATACTTCAAAGGAGGAATTATGAAATATAGTTGTAGGTAGTTATCTCTTCTATAATGATGGAGGAGTGAATGGTAATGATCAATGAGGTTGCTGCTATTAGATCATACATTAATACACTTACTATTTTGAATTTGAGCTCAGACATCATGTAATGTTATTGTTGTCATTGCATGCTTGCTATTGTTATGCACCATATATTATTTTATACACTGTTTATTTCATTGAGACTATGAGCTTAACATTTGTAATGTATTTTTTGTTATTGGATTGATGTCGCCATGTTGTTGAGGCTGTAGATGCATTGAATCACCACTGCCATTCTATTTTGATAGTAGTAATATAACAAACAGAGCACTGTGCAATCAAATAGGGACATCAATATAGATGATGAAGATTTGTGTACCTCTTTGTTTTGATGTAGCTTACTCACTGCATGCAATGGGGCCTCCTTAGGGCTGCCAACCATGTTGTGATGTTATGATCTTTACTTGAAATCACAATAGTGACTCACTAGGTGTTCATGTAGACATAAATGCAGCAATTTACTCTTTGCAACATTCTTCTGAGTGCACATGTCCTGTAGCATGGTTTTTCTTTCAAAAGTGTATGGCTTGACTATGCACATGGATAATTGTAGATGAGGATCAATAATAGGATGCCATTCATTGCTTAGATATTTTTTATCTAACCCCCATCTCTCTTTTCTTTGCAGGTTCTAGATCACATAGGGGCACACTAGATTCATACCCAGGTCAAAAATTCATCATTTCAGGCAATGTCTGACTCCCTTATTATTTATGTTCATCCTCTTATGTATGCCTGTACTCTTGCATTTTCTTCTGAAAGTTATTTTCTTTGTATAGTATATGCAAGTTATTTTTCATATATATACATGTAATTTTTAGATGCAAATTTTTTTTTTCCTTTACATGTATCTTTGTATGAAATGAACACAAATTTAACAAGATCATCTAATAATGAAAACTAGGGTACTTGATGTTACATAGACCTTGCTATAACTTTGTCCTAGGCCCTCCTAGAATCAATGAGGCTAATCTCCTAGCCTTAAGGGTGCTATCCTAGTCCCCTTCTAAGAAGTTTCAAACTCCTCTATTCTCCATTCAGTCTATGACACCAAGAATATGATAAAGTTCACTGTTCTAGGAACCTCTCTATCCCTTCTAAAAAGTTTTGTCTACTGTCTAGCCTAAAAAGGCTACTAGGTTTAGTAGGCCTGATTGACCTTTTTTCGCTAATAACTCCAAACTTCTTTGAGAAAAGCATCCAAATAATTATGGATTTGAGTACCCTTTTGGGAGGGCTTAAAGATTTTTTCAGTCTCCTTTTCCCATACTATCCATACATGGCCTATTGAAAATGGGGCTATAAATGAGGGTTTGGTAACTCATTGTTTGTAACAGTGAGGGTTTAGTATTTTCCCTTGTATCCACAATCCCCTGAGCTCTCTCTGCATTAGAGATGCTTGATCATGCATTTGACCTCCCCTCCACATCATTTGAACTTGGCTTTGAGCACCCTCAATCACTCCATCTTCTCTGCAACAGCACACTGAACCCTAACCAAACACTGATAGCTTGCCTAGGGCATCAGTTTATAGATACATCCTAAACTTTCTAGGGCCCCTCCTTTGCACAACATATATTATAGGGAGTCTAGACACAAATCCCATAGACTCGTACAGATTGTATGGTGGGAGAGTTCTCTAGCACTCCATTATTCAAAGTTTTGTTAGTAGTAAACCGAGATAGGCCAAAATAAAGAAAACTATGAAGACTAACTCAAAACTGAAATGAAATGCTAAATAACTATCCTAGGAATTCAAAAAAATTAACAATCATCACATGGAAATATTATAGTCAGATAGTCAATCCATTTCTTATCTCTATCAACACAAAAATGTATATCTTTGTCAAAGGAAAACTAGTTACACAGTCTAACTGCAACCAAAACTTTACTCTCCATATTGCACTCTTCCCCACACCTTGAATTATGGTTTTCAAAGTTTAAATAGCTCCCTCATTGGTGTTAGGGCCCATGGATTGGGCTAGCTATCTCTTGAGCTGGTTACATGATTTTGCAAGAAAACCTGTCATGACAACTTTCAAAGTTGTCAAGCAACTTTTGGTGGATAGACAAACTACCTACACACACCTTAAAAGCACTCAATATTTGATTAAGGGTCATAAAGGCCATTTTCAAACCTCTAAAACATTAAAGAGGCCATTTTTTCAACTTTAGAACACTGTCCGAGCCGGTTACATGCTTTTTCAAGAAAAACTGTCATGACAACTTTCAAAGTTGTCAAACAACTTTTGATGGATAGACAAACCACCTACACACACCTCAAAAGCACTCAATCCTTGATTAAGGGTCATAAAGGCCATTTTAAAACCTCTAAAACATTAAAGAGGCCATTTGTTCAACTTTAGAACACTGTCCGAGCTGGTTACATGCTTTTGCAAGAAAAACTATCATGACAACTTTCAAAGTTGTCAAGCAACTTTTGGTGGATAGATAAATCACCTACACACACCTCAAAAGCACTCAATCATTGATTGAGTAAGGGTCATAAGGGACATTTTCAAACCTCTAAAACATTAAAGAGGCCATTTTTTCAAATTTAGAAAACTTTCTGAGCCGGTTACATGCTTTTGCAAGAAAAACTGTCATGACAACTTTCAAAGTTGTCAAGCAACTTTTGGTGGATAGACAAACCACCTACACACACCTCTAAAGCACTCAATCCTTGATTGATTAAGGGTCATAAAGGCCATTTTCAAACCTCTAAAACATTAAAGAGGCCATTTTTTCAACTTTAGAACACTATCCGAGCCGGTTAGATGCTTTTGCAAGAAAAACTGTCATGACAACTTTCAAAGTTGCCAAGCAACTTTTGGTGGATAGACAAACCACCTACACACACCTCAAAAGAACTCAATACTTGATTGAGTAAGGGTCATAAAGGCAATTTTAAAACCTCTAAAACATTAAAAAGGCCATTTGTTCAACTTTAGAACATTGTCCGAGCCAGTTACATGCTTTTGCAAGAAAAACTCTCATGACAACTTTCAAAGTTGTCAAGCAACTTTTGGTGGATAGACAAACCACCTACACACACGTAAAAAGAACTCAATCCTTTATTGAGTAATGGTCATGAAGGCCATTTTCAAACCTCTAAAACATTAAAGAGGCCATTTGTTCAACTTTAGAACACTTTCCTATGACGGGCAACCTAGCAAAGTTGGCTAAGACTGCTGCAACTAGGCTCCAAAAGACACACCAATGACTCAAAAGAAAAAAGAAGAACAAACACTAGCTAGCACACCTAGAGAGACCAAATAGGCTTCTCCCTAACCTAGTGGCTTGGCTAAGGCCACTACAAGCCAAAATTTAGGAACACTAGGTACCAAACAACCCTACCTAGGTGCCCTCACCAGTACTATAGTCCTTTTGAATCTTAGGATGACATCTCAATTGGGAAAAGAAAACCAAAACCTTTCATAGACCAATAACAACCAAGGCATGTGGGTGCTCTTCTATTGTACAATTATACTCATAAAATATATGTACGGTTATACAATTTCATGCCTTGAAATTTTATAACATAGTTCATCTTCATCAAAATAGAATGGAAGTGGCGATTCAATGCATCTATCCACATTCTATGTCCCTATTTGATTGGTCAGTGCTTTGTTTGTTATATTGCTACTGTCAAAATAGAATGTCAGTGGTGATTCAATGCATCTACAACCTCAACAAAATGGTAGCATTGATCCAATAATAGAAAATACATTAAAAATGCCAAGCTCATGATCTCAATGAAATAAATAGTGTATAAAACAATATATGGTGCACAATAGCACCATGCATGCAATGACAACAATAACATTGCATGATGTTAGAGCTCAAATTCAAAATAGTAAGTGTATTAATTTATGATCATATATTTAGTCTTAATAAATCTTATAAAACAACATAAAACTAATCCAAAATACTTTGTCTTAATAAAATCTTAATAAAACAATATATTTAGTCTTAATAAAATCTTATAGAACAACATATATTGTATGAAGTGTTTGATCTATCTTTGTTTTTTTTTCTATTTTGCTAGCGCATCATGCATTGTTTATGTCATTATGAGCTCACTATTTGAGCACCTCATGTCCTTATTTGATTGGTTGGTGCTCAAACAATGAGCTCATAAACAATGCATGATGCCCTAGCTTGTAGCCCGTGAACCATCAAGACATTTCCTCATGAAATGATCATAAACAGGGAGTACCACATAGTGAATATCAACAAAAAAACAAATAAAGAGAGATCAAACACTTCACACAATGCCTTGAAGGTAATAGAAATGATGCCCTAGCTCTCAAAGCTCGCAGAGCATCAAGCATTCCAAATGAAAAGATGTAAACAATGCCAATATTAAACAGTGAGCTCATGAATAATGTATGATGCCCTAGCTTGCATCTTGCGAGCCATCAAGATATTTCCTCATGAAATGATCATAAGTGGGGAGTACCACATAGTGATATCAACAACAAAACAAATAAAGAGAGATCAAACACTTCACACAATGTATGTTGTTTTATAAGATTTTATTAAGACTAAATATATTGTTTTATTAAAATTTTATTAAGACAAAGTATTTTGGGTTAGTTTTATGTTGTTTTATAAGATATTTATTAAGACTAAATATATGATGTAAACTCAATATAACAAATAGAGCACCGACCAATCAAATAGGGACATGAGGTGCTCAAACAGTGAGCTCATAAACAATGCATGATGCCCTAGCTTGCAGCCTGTGAGCCAAACTTGAATGCCCTCTTTGAACTACACAAAAGTCCAGTGCCATCTTTGCGGTAGCTCTTCGAATTCACAAAAGTTAAAAATGACACTTTCTTTTTCTTTTTTCTTTTGTTTATAACCAAGTTGGTGTTGCAATTAAATCAATAAATGCCATCAAAATGAAATTGAGTTAATGAGAAGACAAATTTTGAATGCCTACCTCAAGTCATGGCTGCAATATGAAGATCAAATGTTAAGGAACTATGTTATAAAATTTCAAGGCATGAAATTTTATAATTGTACAAATATAAAATTTCAAGGAATGAAATTTGACCTTTGATTTGACCTTGATAATGCCCCCTCCATTGCTTATGCTTGATCATGTCTGCCTTGTGTTGATGGGCATGGTGGGTTACTATTGTGGATACATCATTTGGAAATGATGCCATAGCAACCCCAGATGGAACAACAACATCTGGTGTTGTTGTTGCACTATTTGGATGATGCAGTCACAATAGTGATTCAACAGGTGTTCATAGAGACATAAATGCAACCACAATAGTGATTCACCAGGTGTTCATAGAGACATAAATGTAGGGCTTCATTTGGATTCCAGCGCCTATACACTCCACATGTTCTTGAGTGCACATCTTCTGTAGCATAGTTCCTTTTAGAAGTGTATCGCTTAACTATGCACATGCATAA
Organism: Chamaecyparis obtusa; assembly: GCA_027943335.1. Classification (NCBI taxonomy): domain Eukaryota; kingdom Viridiplantae; phylum Streptophyta; class Pinopsida; order Cupressales; family Cupressaceae; genus Chamaecyparis; species Chamaecyparis obtusa. The sequence goes on from BSBK01007958.1 coordinate 71,820, forward strand.
TTGTAGATGAGGATCAATAATAGGGTCTCAGGCATTGCTTAGATCCTTTGGATCTAAGCCCATCCTTTTTTTCCTTGTAGTTTATAGATCATACATGAGCATACTAGATTGAACCAAGGGTCAACACTTCATTACTTCGGGCAATATCAGGTACCTTCATTATTTATGTTCATCCACTTATGTATGTTTGCATTCATTCATATTCTTCTGAAAATTGGCTATACTCATATTCTTCTTGTGTCTGAGTCTTCTAACTATGATCAATTTAATGTTGTAAATCTTGACATAGAATTCAATATCAACTGATCATATATCCATTCCAAATGATATAACTCCATTTGAATAAACATACATGCCAACCATTTGAAAAATTTCCCATATGAAATCTAGAGCAATACATTAATTTTATAGTGAATTCATGATTTATAATGCCCCTTGATTTATAGTGAATTCATGATTTATAATTCAGTTGTAGCAGCTCAATGTGTTTGAACTCAAGAATACCCCTTAGGAAGTAAGTGTATAAATGAAGGATGAAAGACATAGGAAGCTATGAGAAGATATGAGAAGGTGACATGAAGCTAATGAAAGGAGGAATCTCAAAGATGTTAAATCACAGGGGATTCTCTTTGTTCCCTACAATGGAGTGAGTTAATTCTGAAAGTATAAATAGATAATTTTAACAATGTATAAAGTCCTTCACAATATGTAATAAAAACACTAGTGGCAAGGCATGAGAACTGTTTGATGAAATGCCACAATAGTGGTGTCCCATACAATGCTGAGATCTTTAGTTATATGCAATGCTGAGATATTCAAAATATTGTTGGATAAATAGATAATTTTAACAATGAATAATGTCCTTCATAAGATATAATAAAAACTATGGAGTGAACTATGTTTGTCTGATTATATAACTATTATCTTATGTCAGGTATCCCACATAGTCTCATGGATTGTGAGGTACAAGTGCATGAGGTGTAGGTACTAGCAAAAAGGTATTTGTCAGAATTGTCTTCGTCAAGCGAGGAAAATCTAGGAATGGTAGAAAGTGACACATTTAGTACATGTAATTCAATGAGATCAACTCGAGGTCAAAAGATCAGAAAGAAATTCAATAAACGCATGATATTTTTCCTTGCTCAAGGGGGGTCGTGTTCTTATGATGATGAGAGAAAAGGTGACTCTGAGTTGCCATTTAGGTACAAACATCTACAGAAACAATGGGTCCCCGATGAACTTCCTCCAATAAACACTAATTTTTGTGTTAAAGAGAGGATATATCGCATAGCACCGTCTTCATTACATGGTTTGGGCCTATTTTCCATGGATGGCATAAAGGTCTCTTACAACAAAGTTGTCGAATTGATGGAGTATGTTAGACTTTGTTATGATTATAGTAGTTGGATGCAGATTGTTAAATATAAAAAAAGTATGTGTAGGTATGCAATCGCAGAAAATTATATACAACAAAAAGTTAGTGATCAAAGTAAAATAGTAGCTATATACATTGACGAAAGACCAAAAGCATCAGGGAATATTGAAAGTTTTATAAACAGTACACGACCTGCATTAACTAAGAAGCAACCCAATTGTATATTTGAGGTGCATGAGGGAAATTGCGTATTTGTATGTGTGATCAACTCAATACGTGGAGGCGAGGAGTTGCTTATTGATTACAATTTGAATTGCATAGATACAAAAAACCCCATCACTATCATGGACAAGGTGGTACACATTTTGATAATTGTCTAATATTCAATGTAACTTAGAATAAGAACACGTGTTTTAACATGTCTGAATGATTTTTTTTGAAATACAGAGCTATAGTATGGATCAATAGCCATAGGATACGCACGGCGGTGATAGTTCTCATGGGACTTCTTCTTCTTGACAGGTAAAACTCATTGTTATTGTACAAATGCACATACAAGAAAAATGTTAATGCATATTTTTGTTATGTTAATGCATATATTTTATTGTTCTACTATTTTGGATTGCTTTTAAATAAAGGGCTAATAATATTGTTCTCACAAATGAGTTCTGATTAGAGAAAGGGAAAGGAACAAGTAGTCCACGAGGAGCTACAGAATGAGCATGATCCATTCTATGTTGATTTTTTATTAGAGGTTGATCCTGTGGTTGCATTGGAAAGGGTCCTTTGTGCAATATCAAAAGAGTTAGCTTGAATGGAAAATATTCAACCTCACACTCCTGAAATATAGAGGGTAGTGGATATGTTGATTGGCCATGTTTAGAACTATAGAGTAAGTATTAATGTAGTTTTTGATTATAACAAAAGTTCAATAATGATTTTTATAGTATACTATTTTATTTATGTCATTAACTAAAATATATATGTGTTCTCTTTATAGGGGATGCTAAATAGATTAAAGGGAATTACCTTAGATGCAAATACTTTAGATGGTACATCGCATGTTTTTATCCTCCATCTTGTCCATGGTTATCCATATTTTTTTATGCTCTAACAATATTTTTATTGAGCACCTGTTATTGAACCTATGTTGAGTATGACACCTAATACGAGGATCAGATCCATAGAGGTAGTTCCACCTGAAATGTTGGCAAGTACACCTACTATTGGTAAGTAGACTCCTCTTTTTCTCTCTTATTTATCATGTGTTTATTTCACTTGAACTATATGTTCTTTCTTAGGGGGCATTTTGTAATATTGGATTCATTTTATGTAGGAGGCAATGATGTGGTTGGACAAGGTAAATAGTGTCACATTTATGTTTTTTAATGTATTGAAATGCTTGTAACAATAATGAATATATTTTAAATTAACTCCAATTATAATAATATGTTTTTAATTGAAGCCTTTTATTTTTTATTGTAGAGGACCCATCTTTGCAAAGGATAGTGAGATCACATGCACGGCTAAGAAGAAATGACACTATGGAGTTGGATACGCCTCTACAACAATATAAGGAAGCAGAAGAAAGAGAAAGCCAAAAAAAAAATGATTCTCATTTATGCAACTTATTTGATAATGACTGATGTTTATTTACACGTGTTTGAACTTAGTTCCATGTTTAGACACTGAGTTTCCTTTTATACACTATTGTAATGTTGGAGGGGTTTTTGCTAAATTTTAGTGGATTTCATATTTTGGGAGAAATTAGTATTAGAATGTTCAATGGGTTCTTTTCTAAAACACAATAATTAAATCATCATCTTGTATAGAATGGTTAATCAATTGTTTAAGGTGGATTAGTTGTGATGATGAGACACACCATTTAGATGTTAACTGTGACAGTCTCTTGGTTTCAGGCAATGTAGAAGGAGACGCCTAGTTCAATATGCAATCTCAATTCATATACATAGGATATCAGGTGGAGTTGAAAGACACAACAGGGTTGCATTTTTTATAGAGGTCTTTAATTGTGTATTTTAAGTTATAAACCATCGCGAACATTGTAATTTTGACCTATTAAAAAAATGCAAACGTGTTGTGTTTTTTCAACTCCACCTGCTATCTGTGCATATTCTGCTTGTGTTGTACACACGTTCTCGATTCAGAGTGGGAAAAATATTATTTTCGATGCAACGGAGAGAAGCCATACACATAAGTGATGGAGTTGAGGGGAGATGAAGGAATACCAAACATTGAATTTGGAATTTTTCATTAGAGAAATTGCAGTGGAGGTCTGATCAATAGAGAAGATAGTAATGACCGCAGGAGAATGAATAGTGGTTACAGTTGTAGTGGGGAAGATAGTGGAGGCCATCCATGAAGAAAATTTCTGATAGAGATGGTGTACAAGAAACAAAGGAGAAAAAAATGTAAACGTGTTGGGTCTTCTTAGCTCCACCTGCTATCCATGCATATTCTGCTTGTGTTGCACACACATTCTCGATTTAGAGTGGGAAAATCTTATTTTCGATGCGAGGGAGAGAAGCCAAACACAAAGAACATGCAAATAAACATGACAACTACAAAACATAAATGTAGGTATCACAACAGCTAAGAAACATAAATGTAGGCATCATGGTCCCAATTATTTGGAGACACAACATAATTGAATGCTATACCCAGAAAATGCAACACAACCACTACTCCTGTAGTTCTAAGTTAACACTGTGGGATCCAAAAACCATATATAGATTCCTTATCTTTGGTTTTTGGATCCCACAATGTCAACTTAGAACTACAGGAGTAGTGGTTGTGTTGCATTGTCTGGGTATAGCATTCAATTATGTTGTGTCTCCAAATAATTGTGACCATGATGCCTACATTTATGGTTCTCAGCTATTGTGTCCCAGGACCCCTTATGACCCTTTACGACCCTTTACGACCCCTAAGAATACACATCTTAGAGGTCTTAAAGTGTTGTAAAGGGTCATAAGAGGATCCTAGGAGGGGCCAGATGAGCTTCCACCTTCATGTGGTTGGCCCTATTAAGTAGAGAATGTTAAACTATTATTGAAACAAATAGAAGCTCAATAATTTAAGATCTCAATCAACGTATGACATATATATATTTCTTTTTAAAAAATAGTGTGAGTCATCGCAATTACGATGGAAACCAAAGAATAATCAATGACAAAACTAAAAGTGATGACTATCTATCAGAAACATCAATCACTTCAAGGAGCAATGATCACTTCAGCTCACCTCAATAAGTCTTGACCCAAGATCGAGTCATATCAATTCATCTCAATGGCTACCAAGAACCAAGTCGCAAAGAAACACTATAGACCGCACTGTGAACCCACTGTGAAGAGGCATCCAATGTCTCATAAGTTGCATCAAACGACCCACTTTCTGTAATCCAAGTCTCTTAGCTCGGTTATCCTAGAAGAAGACTTCTCCCAAGTCATCACAGACACCATAGTAATCTACAATTCCAAGTCTCTAGACTTGACTCAATAATGTATGAGCCGCTACCAAATCTATTGTAAAGTCATCTACGAATGACAACCAAATCTGAAAGAACACCAATCGAGTCAAACTTGATCAAAAAATTTATTTTTTAAAAAAAAAATTGTGATTTCTATCGCAATTACGATGGCCTCAGAGAAGTGATGACAATCTATCAGAAGTTACTAATGGATAACCGTCGCACCAATAGCATTTCCGTCGGTATACAACCCTCCAATGATAGATAGGCATCGAAAGAGTATGATGGTTACCTGTCGTAGGTACAACATTTGTATCGGTAACTAACTAATTTTGATGGAGATCTGTCAAATGTGGGATGGCTACAAGTAGATCTGACAGGTATATTCACTGTGTTGAAACCCCCTTTTGTGATGATTATAGATGTCGCATGTACAATGCCTATTGTAACCATCGGTGTTTCTGATTGCAAAATTGGGATGCCAGATGGTGTCACTTAATCGACGGTATACTGTTTGAATTTAGACAATCAGCCATCAAAAAAAGGTCTCAAATGTACTAGTGTTCTCCTTCTTTCTTTCTTGATTTCACTTGCTTGAGTGCTTGAGAGATTATGAAGATGAAATGGAGAAAATGAGTTAGGAAGGCCTCCTTTTATAATGATCTAGGGCAAAAACTTCTAGAGGGGCCACATATGAGAAATAAATTCCCATTGGGTCCATACCCCTAGAAATGAACCTAGATTAAATGCAATTTAAGAGGTTACTATTTCAGAGACCTAAAAAGCTGACCCAGAGGTAGGAAAATAATTCTTTTCGAAACCTGACATTTGGAAATCATGGACCCTTGAAATTTGGACCTTGGGTCAAGGATGAGGTTGACTTTGACCTAGATCAAGGATGAGGTCATCCTTGACCCTAAAGGTCATCCTTGACCTTGAGGTCAAAAATCTCAGGATCTCAGTCTAGAATGTCAGACAAATGTAGAAAGAAAGTGGAAAAGGGGGCAGAATCAGGGGACAAAGCTAGATCTAAGCCGAGGACCCATTCAAGGTGCTTGACATGACCCCAAACCACTTACTTGAAGGGCTAAACGTTCTTAACATGGAAGTGCTTCCATTTTAAGACAATACAGTTGCATAGGCTAGAAATAACTTTATGGCTTCCAATATGCTTACATGGGCAATTGTATCAGAATAATCAATTCCTTCTCTCTGCGCATATCCTTTACATACTAGTCTTGCTTTGTTTCTTATTACTGTACCATCTTCATTCATCTTATTTCTAAATATCCACTTGGTTCCAATCACATTCTTGTTACTAGGTCTAGGGACCAATTACCATGTATCATTCTTAACTATCTGATCTAGCTCTTCTTTCATTGCTTCATGCCAATTTGAATTATTACATGCATCTTCAACACTTAAGGCTTCAATTTGTGAAAGTAAACATACTGCTTCATCAACTATTGAACTTTTTTCTTTTGATCTTGTCATGAATTTTCTGTTCTAATCTCCAATGATATCTTCTTTTGAATGGTATCTAGATGTGAATTTTGGAACATTAGGTGTAACTTTCTCATCTAACTTATGTGTTTCTTCTTCACTTGTTTTAGGATCATTGAATAATACATCAATGCTGTCAAACATTTCTTCAACAATTGATTCTCTACTGGTAGGTCTAGGTTCTTCTTCAATCATAGGTGCATAATCATGATATCTCACTTGAATCATAAACTTTTCAACAATCTTTACATGTGCACTTTCAATGATCTTCTTCAATCTTAAGTTAAAACATCTATAAGCTTTTCTTTTAGTAGAGTAACCAAGAAAAATACCTTCATCGCTTCTTGCATCAAACTTGCCAATAGCTTCATATCTCTTGATGTAACACTTTCTTCCAAAGACTATGAAGTAGTTTACTATAGGTACACTCCCAAACCATAGCTCATAAGGTGTCCTATCTATGCTTGGACTTAATTAAATTCTATTGATAGTAAAGACTAGAGTATTGACTACATCTCTCCAATAGGTGTGTGCAACTTTTCATTCAATCATGATAGTGTGCATTGTGTAAAGTATGATCCTATTTCTTCTTTCTACAATTCCATTTTGCTGAGGGGTTCTAGGTGCACTTAGCTGTCTCTTTATCCCATGTTCTTCGCAATACTCATAAAATCTATCTGAGGTGAATTCTCCTCCTCTATCTGATCTCAGACATTTTAACTTTAATCCAGACTCATTTTCAAATTTAGCTTTGAATATCTTGAGCTTCTCAAATGCTTCAGATTTATCTCTTAAGAACACAACCCACATCATTCTAGAATAATCATCAACAAAGAAAATAAAGTACCTTTCACCATAGTATGATCTTATTTGAGTTGGTCCACATAATTCCATATGCACTAGATTCAATTTTTTCTCTGCCAAATTATGCTTTCTTCTAAATGAATTCCTCACATGTTTTCCCATCACACATTTCCTGCATATTGTATCAACTAGTTTTGTAATACTAGGGATGTCTCTTACTGCCTTTACATTACTTATCTTTACTATATTGTCAAAGTTGATGTGACATAGTCTTTTGTGCCATAACCAACTATCATCTACTTTAGTAACAAGATAAATTACTTCAGAATTAAGCTGAAAAACATTACTTTTTGTCTTTGAACCTAATGCAATCATTACTCCTTCTTTGTTATTAATGATGCACTTATTGTCTTTGAATTCCAACTAATATCCTTTGTCAAGCAACTGTCCAACACTTAGTAAGTTATGCTGCAAACCTTCAACATATATAACATCATCATTGTTATTCTTTCCATCCAAGGTGATGGCTCCTCTACCTATGATAGGTTTAGGAGTATTGTCTCCAAATCTAACCATCTCACCTTTGTACTTATCTAGATGTACAAATCTATCTTTGTCTCCTGTCATGTGATGTGAACAACCGCTGTCAATGATCTAGTTTGTTATGACGTCAGCTTGTGAAATTAATGCTAGCTCTTGTGCTTTCTTTTCATCTTCAATATCCATCTCATCAAACATTTTCTCCATATCTTCAATAGAAATGAATCCAATTTCATCTTCTATTGAATCTTCATCTGATGCTCCATCTTTAGCATAGTAACATTATTTTGTATACTTAGGCTTGAAATTAGTTTTGGACTTCTTGACTCTTGTAGGAAACTTAGATGCAAAATGATGAATCTTGTTACATGAAAAGCATTTAAATGGTAACTGGCCTTAATATTTTCCTTTTCCTTTTCTTTCTTTCTTAGCAATCATAGCAACGAATTCATCTAGTTCCTTATCCTCATCTTCATTATCAAAGTTACCAGAAGTGTTCAAGGATTTCTTACCATGGACTAAGGCTTTGAAAGTTGTTTCACTTTTAGGCTTTGTCTTCAATCTTGATATCTCAAATACTGAAATCTTGCTTTTTAAGGTCTCTCTTTTGAAGTCTTTTGAAAAATACATAGTCTCATCTAGGATATTTGTCTTGCTCTCATATTCTGTTGTTAGAGTATTCATCAACTTATCCATTATGTCTTCTTCTGAAATTTCTCCACCATTGTTCCTGATTCTTACAACTGTTTCATTAATTCTCTGATTTTAGGCTCTGATGTTCTCTTTAGGTAGCATCTCCAAAGTATTATATCTTTTCTTTCATGTCTTTCTGCATGCATTCTTGTCTTGGATATCTCCTTCAAACATGTCTTCTTGATACTTCCATATTTTATAGGCTTTATCTACTTTATTGATCTCTAAAAACTCACTGTCAAATAAGGCACTGATAAGGGATTCTTTGGTAATTACATTTTGAGTGAACATTTCCTTTTGTTTAATAGTTGCATCTTCTTTTGCAAGATTTTTTAGAGAGGGAATCTGAACCTCTTGAGTAGCTACTTCAAAAATCTCAAAACCAATACACTACAAATGTGTTGTCATTTTGTTCTTCCAGTCTAGATAATTCTCTCCATCAAACTTAGGAATTTCTTTTCTAAAGAATGCCATCTGATCAACCTCAAGTTGTTAAACTTTCTCTCAGAGGTACTTGTCTCTAATACCAATTGTTAGGAATAGTCCCAAGATATAATTGAGAGGGGGGGGGGGGTGATTCAGTTATCTACAAGATTCAATTCTTTATCCAATTAAGTATAGAATAACATTAAGCACATACACAATAAGATAACACTTAAAAAAACACCATAATTTTGGTTACTGGGAAACCCAAATAGGTAAAAACTCCAGTGGGAATTAGCACCCACTATAAATTGCACTAGAGTATAATGATCCTTGTTAGAAGATCTTTCAACACTATTAGGAGTTGATCTTTACAATGCATGAAGTATAGTAACTTGGTCAAGGGTCAGACCCTGTTAGGAGTCCTTTACAAATAACCTTGTTAAAGGTGAGGACACATTGTCCAGCAGCACACTGCTCAAATGGTGAAGGCTGCAACCTTCTACATAACAGATACACACTATATCTAGATCTTGGTGAACTAGGAAGAAGACCTACTGTCTTGATCAGTTCCAATGAATAACATATACTCTTTGCTTCTTCATATAGATCTTCAACTGATGATTGATTCAACTATATTGTCTCAATACATTCGCATTTTCTGCTCTTCTCTCTCAATCACACTTAGCGATCACAACTGGCCGGCTATAAGTATCCTTCTCCAAATGATATAATCAAGTCATCCTATTAGGACCTTCTTGAAATCATAATAGAGAAACAATATAAGTCTTCAACAACATCTCCAATGGCTAAACTAAGCACGTAATTCAAAAAGAATCGCACAACTCAATATGGGTAGATGCATCGCTTCACACTGTTGGCTCCACAAACTTAACTAAAACTTTACTTACAAGATGAAATGCGTTATGCACTCTTAACCAAAAATTCTTAACTCATCACCAAACACAAAACCAAACATGCATATCAAAATGATAGGTGCAACTGCTGAAACAATATAAACAATGTCAGCTCCATCAGATAAACTCCAGAAACTGTAACTGGTGAATAGAAACATCATAACTCAACTTGTACTACACAAATAACTCTGCATCCAAAACATAGCTCCACAAACATTTCTACAACAAAAATATAAACATGTAAGGCTCCAACATAACCATAATGAGAATCACATACAAAACTTTGCTTGTAACACTGTCAGGAACACTACTGTTACAAACAATTACACAACTATTTGTACTCAGAATCAACCTTTGCATCTATGATATCATGCTGATAATATATCCATACAACATATGCTCATGGCTCTCTGCATAGAACTACAACGCACTATGCTTACCATATGTTGTCATCAATGACAAACATATAGTCAGCACTGGCTTGATAGAAAACCTCCAACATATAATACATGCTATTATAAAAATTTATATTATAATACTAATGCTTTGCAATGAAACCCTAAAGCTGATGCCGCTGGAAGTGTGAAGAAGGATTTGTCTAGCAATTTCCATTTGTTAAGAGAGTTTTTGTGTTGAACGAAGGAAGATCATGGGATTGAAGATGATGAAAAAGGGCAAGCTTCAACCAAAATATTTTAAGGAGGTCGTTAAGACAGGTAAATATTCTAGTTTTGAGTTCCCATTTCTAAATGCTAAGCTATTATTATTTAATATTAATATTAAAAATAATAATTTGTAATATATTACTGGGAAGGGGAAGAGCCTTCCCAAAGGGCAATGAAAGTAACAACTTGGAATGTTAGGGGTTTAAATGCCCCTAGCAAACAAAGATTAATTAAAAGATATCTTAATACATTTGAATCATAAATTATAATATTATAGGAAACTGAATTAAATAAGGAAGAAAATTTAAAATTTAGTTTTAAATTAGGCTTATGGAAATCAGAAATCATTCTATCAATAGGAGCATCTGGTGGCTTGGCTACCTTATGGGATCCTAGGAAAGTAATGATAGAGGTAATATCTAAAAATAGTAATTGGATGGTATTAGATGTCAAAAGCCTTAAGACGAATCTAAAATTTAAACTCATTAATATATATGGTCCTGTTCAAAATGAAGAAAAAAGAAAAGTATGGCTGGAAGTGCAAAAGCAATTGTTATCTAATACCAGAGACATCCACTTATTAGGAGGTGACTTTAATGCGATTTTAGATATTAAAGAAAAATTTGGTGGATCACAATACATCTCGCAGTCACAAAAAGATTTTATAAAATGGGTCTCGGATAATAACCTAATCGATATAAACATCAACAATGGCAGATTTACTTGGAATAATAGAAGATCGAGCTTCAGCCACATTATGGAAAGACTAGATAGATTCATGATTAGTGGCGATACTAGGGAATTTAACCACCTTCTTAGTGCAGAAGTTCTTTCTAGCACAAGGTCAGATCACTTCTTTGTAAGGCTCTCTATTACGGAAAATTATAAACCATCTAGAAATCCTTTCAAATTTGAATTCATGTGGTTCCAAGATGAATAATTTATGCAGATCTTAGAACAATGGTGGAAGCAAATAAAAGTCTCTAGATCTAAAATGTATTGCATAGTAACTAAACTAAAGATTATTAAGCACAAGATACTAGAATGGAACAAAAACAAATTTAATAATATTTTTGAACAGAAAATTCAAATTGAGCATAATCTAGAATGCCTTAATAAAGTAGTAATAGAACAAGGTATGAATGAAATAAGCTACATCAAAGAAAAAGAGCTTACGGCTAAATATTCTGAGATTTTACTAAAAGAAGAAATATTCTGGAAACAGAAGTCTAGAGAAACATGGCTAAAAGAAGGTGATTGTAATACAATATTTTTCCATAATAGTACAAACAATAAAAGAAATATAAATAGAATTTCAAACATTCAAGAAGAAAATGGAAATCTCATCGATGACCCCAAACTTATCTTTGAACATTTTGTCCATTTCTATTAGACCATTCTTAACAATAAGGAGGCTATTGACCTTAGAGCACAAAATGAAATGCTGAAGGCTATACCAAAACTAGTTTCGAAAGCAGATAATAAATGGATTAATAGTAAATTTACTATGGACAAAGTTAAACAAGCCTTATTTCAGCTTCATTCGGAAAAAGCCCCAGGACCAGATGGTTTTCAGGCAGGCTTTTACCAAAAATGCTGGCACTTTATAGGAGAAGATATATGGCAAGCGGTGGAAGCTACCAGGAATTCTGGTACATTATTAAATGAAATAAATAACACATTTTTTACACTTATCCCTAAGAAAAATGAATGTAAGGAGCTAGGATATTTTCATCCCATTTCCCTTTGTAATACCATTTATAAGATCCTCTCCAAATGTTTAGCAAATAGACTTAAAACCTTCCTACCCGCTATTATATCAGAGGAACAAACAGGCTTTGTACCCAACTGATCAATCCTAGATGGGATTATTATAGCCCAAGAAGTAGTACATATAGTGCAATATGATAAAGATCCATGTATGCTTATTAAAATAGACATCCAAAAAGCCTATGATAAAGTAGACTGGAGGTTTCTTTGTAAATTCCTGGAAGCATTTGGCTTCTCTAAACAATGGATCAACTTAATATTTAGTTGTATCTCCACACCCAAAATATCACTACTCATCAATGGTACCCCTGAGGGATTCTTTGAAATCTCTCGAGGCATTAGACAGGGAGATCCACTTTCTCCTTTTCTATATGTTATCATGGCTGAAGCTTTAGGTAGAGCAATAACCAAGGCATACCAAGAAGGTAAGATCTCGGGAGTTAAAGTTTCAGAACATATCCTGAATATAACACATCAACAATTTGCTGATGATACTATACTTCCAGGAGCATCCATCTGTAAAGAAGCTAAGGCATTCAAAGATGTTCTGGATATATGCATGAAGGCATCAGGACAGTAAGTGAACCCCATGAAATCTGAAATTTTTTTTGTTAATACACACCCAAAAAAAGCATGAGAAATTTGTAAAATTCTAGGATACAAAATTGACAAGTTTCCATGTAAATACCTAGGGATTCCCCTTGATAAGGGTGTACATAGCTCTAAGTTATGGAAACAAGTGATTTACAAAATTCAAACTAAAAAAGGTTCTTGGAAAGGCAAGTGGCTTACTAAAGCTGGTAGAGCCACAATGATCAAATCTATATTGACTGCTATCCCCACTTACCAAATGTCGATACTCCCTCTTCCAGTCAATATAAAAGCTAATATAGATAAACTACTTAGGGACTTCTACTGGCAAGGAATGACAAAGGAAAAAAAGTTAGCACTCATAAAATGGGAGAACCTGTGTAAACCAATTTCTCAGGGTGGTCTGGGTATCAAAAACCTCCAATGGTAGAATAAAGCTTTGGGTGCTAAACTCATTTGGAGATTATACAAGGAATCAAATAGTAAATGGGCTACAATTTTATTGCACAAATATATCCTTGATGTAGATCCCATCAATATCTTCAGATCACAAACCCATGTCAAAGGCTCACGTATTTGGAATTTTATTAAAGAATCCAGAGATGTTATTAATAATCTTCTTACTGGGATATAGGTAGAGGGGACAAGGCCCTATTTTGGGAAGACTCCTGGGGTGGCTTTACACCCCTCAATGAGCTAGGATTTACACAAAGCTTTATTGAAAAATGTAAAAATACCAAAGGAATACATTTAAAGGATTACACCATTAATGATGAGGATTCAGTATGGAAACTAGTTAATGATATTCCAATAAAACATGAAGAAGGACAAAAACTCATTGATATCCTCAAAGACAGAACAATTACTTTAAAAAATAAGACAGATAATCTGATCTAGGCAGGATCAAATAATGAAACATATACTATGAAGGATGGATACAAAACTATTGTGCAGAAGCATAACATGGACACCTTAGACATCCCTTTGAACCTATGCTGGAATAAGGTATGCATGCCTAAGGCAGGAATTTTTTTATGGTCAGCGCTGCAAAAAAAAATCTTAACTACAGATAGACTAAGAAAGATAGGTTTTGAAGGTCCTTCAAGATGTCCCCTATGTGAATGTCAAGAAGAGGATGTCAACCACTTTCTCTTAAACTGCACTTATACCCAAAGATGTTGGAAATGGCTACATTATAGCTTAAATTGAAACTCTGCTATGCCATTCGATCTGGTAGATCACCTTAAAGCATGGCCTACCCTTAATAAAGACTGTCTGTTCAAAGATATATGGATTATCTCCCCCTCTATTCTTGTATGGGAAATCTGGAAAGAAAGAAATAGAAGGATATTTACAAACCAAAAGTTAGACTAGAAATCAATTGTTAACAAAATAAAAGCATCTGTTGTTCAAATAACCAATAATAGACTTCGAGAAAAAACTAGCTATGAAGATTCCTTTAAACAGTGGGATAATAATATCAGACTCAAGTGGCCTGAATTAGCAATCCCACCATTATATGGTAAAGGGGGATCCAAATAAAAAATGGATAGAAGTACTTGTAAGTGGACGTCTTCTAGAGAGGGATGGTATAAATTAAATTTTGATGGGGCTTCTCGTGGCAACCCAGGAATAGCAGGTATTGGGGGCATTATTCATAACTGGAATGGAGAAATAATCGCTAAATATGCTCAACCCATAAAACCCACAACTAATAATATGGCAGAATGTAAGGCAGTTTTTACAGGACTTAAACTAAGCAAACAACTTGGCTTATTGAAACTAGTAGTAGAAGGAGATTCTCAAATAGTTATCAATGCCATTAGAACTAGAAAAACCCCTAATTGGAAACTCAATTCAAAAATTGAAGATATTAGTTTAATATTGGATTCTATCCCCCAATACGAAATTAAGCCTATTTATAGAGAAGGTAATACAGTTGCGGACCAGCTTGCAAACCAAGGAGCTAACGGGGAAACCATAAAGATATAAGATACTAGAAGAAACTATTTCAAATTCCTAGCTTAGAGCATAATCATCTATCAATTTGACGTATAGCATAGTTAAGAATGGCAATCACATATAACTTTACTATGTTTCTATTATTTGTATCAAAAGGTTTTTTATAGATATCTCAAAGATGTGTAATATATAGAAATTAGACCTTTCAACTTTAAAATAATTATTTTTGACTAAACACAAATATGTTTTAGCTAAATAGAATTAAGAAAATCATGAGTCTTCTGATCAGATAGACTGAGATATATTCTTAATTTCTCCTATTTGAATATAGGATAACAAAGTCAAATCAGTCAAGTAAGCACCTTCATAGGACTTTAAATTAGATGTCTCTTTCGACTTAGGTTTACTATCTCTTAATGTAACAGTCAATCTTGGTAATCAAGGTAAATAACCATTTGATTGCATTAGTGGGTAATCAAGGTATGGTCTGAACACCAATGGAACCTGATTTAGTTGTTTGGCTTGAGGAATCTATCCTCTTCTTGCATTACTGTTTATTAAACATAAAGTACTGTGAGTCTCAATAGAAAACTCAATTTCTTTAAAGATAACTAATAAGCTTTCATGCAAACTGTAAAATATAGCACGCCATGAATAAACTGGACAACTTATAGCACTATATTAGCAAATCACATGTATGATTCAGAAACCAAGAGGAATTTTTTTTTTGAAAAATCTATGGGATTAAGGATTAATATTATTAATTCAACATTTTGATATTTAAGTACATGGAATCTACTAGACAAAATTTAACTTTCTTTCTTTGAAGCATCTAATGATCCTTAGTTACTTAAGGAATAACATAGATTCAAATATCTCAATAAAGTAAGGTTGATTTACTAACCATGGATAGCATTGTAAAAGATGTTGCATTTAGTATTTTTGTGAAGTGATTTTGTATACAGGTTAGCTGAAACAAGGATACAAATTTACACTAGCAAACCAATTTTTATTTCAAGCCAACCGGCCAATACAAGAACCGAATGAAAAGAATATCAAAATTATCAATAGAAGATTATTTTTGTGTAATCAATGTAAATGAGGGTATGCCCTCATAATATTGTTAGTAATAGTATTTCCAGACCTTGGTCTCGAGCTAGACTGGAGGTTTTCTTCTCCATTCTTTCCTACCAGTGCCCGCACAGAATGGAGCTCTGTACTATCTTTTCTTTTATTAATAAAATCTCTTTGGCTTAGGCCTTTTACCGATAAAAAAAAATAAAAATTGAAAAAATACTCAACTAGATTAATATTAGTTCATAAAAAAATACAATTTAATATGTAATTTGAAATTAAAAAAATTACAATTTAATATGTAACTTGAAATTGAAAAAACTAGTCCAAATGAAATTTTGAATTAGGTGGGAAGTTTCGAATATTCGATATCCAAATTTTATTGGATATCTGATTAGGCTTGGTATTTGCCTTGGGCAATGCCAAACGTGAATGGTCAACACTCAACCCATTAGGTGTGTTTTGCAAATTGTTTTTGATATCAAGACTTCAACCATGTAGCCGACAACTATTTTTTCACCCAAAATTGATGAAATGAAAAGGGTTTCTTAAAGACATTATTATCTTTCCATCAATATAATTGCTATCAAATTTTGAGTTCAGTAAGTAATTATTACTTATTTTTCAATTGATTTATCTTTAAAGTCATAATTGACATGCTGATTGAAAAACAACTATAACTTTCAAACCATTTAACCTTTTTGAAATCTGAAACATGTGTCACATTCTATTCTTCGGCTACTATAAGAAAAAAAAGTTTTCAATTTTGTAAAGTTTAGAATTAGTTAAGGTGGTCAGACACGAGAGTTTTTTTTATTCTGAAAAAGTTGTAGCAGAAAATTCATAAGTAATTATTTATTTGGCAAAAAATTACAAACAAATATGCGTCACATCCGGGTATGAGTCTACTATGTATATCTAGAATCTTGGGAAAATATATCATCATTTGATTGTGATTAAGGTGGTTAGACATACATGTACTTTTTATCTTTTCCCTGAAATTTTTGTACTACTACATTGAAATCTAAAATTTTGAACAATTAAATAATTTTTTTTTCAGACAAGGGCTAGTAGTTTAGAAACTACATTCAATTTCCTACAAATTCTATTCTTACAACTTTTTCACATAAGGTTCATAAGATGTTCAACTTTTTACATCAAGTTGACTAACCGTGATTTTTTGATTTTTTATTGCCTTAAGGCCATAGTTTGGTATACCATGATCCTACACATACCCATAGAAAGAGAATGATTTTTATAATAGAAAAGGATAAAGTGTTTATTAAGGTGGTGGGTGGAGATTAGTAACTTTACAAATGTTAATCATTTGATAGTGATTAATTTACATAGTTCATCTTTGATTTGGGTTTACATAAGATAACATGTTTTTACAAAAAACCATTATACATTTGTCTCGACGATTGTTGGAAAGTACCGTTGTTAATGATCAATTAGTAATCTCACTTTTGATGTTATGGTTTGATTGGGAAATGAAGCTTTGGCATAAACATCAAGTTGAGTGCATCAATGATGGTTTTTATGAATAAGATAGAAGTAATTAAGTTAAAATTATATGTTGTAGTTTTGAAACAGATCTAACTCCTGATGATGGATCATGTAGTATGATCTGAAATGTTGATGGTCAAAAACTCTACACAATCTAATCCAGAAAACTGATACAACATATACATGGATTGTGGAAATCTAATAGATTTGTTTAACAGATCTAATTGTCGAAACAAATATAGAATACATGCATAAAATGATGATCGAATGGAGTGAAGGAGGGTTGTTGAAAAAATTAATATGATGGAATGATGATATATATATATATATATATATATATATATATATATATATATCTTAGAAGACATTAATCATGATAAGTGTTGAAGATTGCTAAAAGAAAGAGACTCATTAAACAAAGTAAAAACAATACAAATAGACTAGATCTGTAAAAACATTTCACCATGATGTCAATGTGAATATGATTGAAAGAGGATCTGGTAATTTATTATTCACCATAATGTTTTATTGATATTTATCATGATCTTGAACAAGTATGTGTGTGACAATTTGCATAATTCTCATGACAAGATTAAGGTTCCATATTTGATTGAGGATGCAAAACAATATCATTGAGATTATATAACTAATAATAGTATGGAGGCATGTTTGTCATTATTGTTGCAGGAAATAAGAAGAACGACATCAATGAACTACAGTGTTAAAAGGAATGTTTGGTATAATCTTGTCAATCTTTGATGAGAAAAGATTGTAATATGGATTGAATGGAAATAGAGTGTCCCTCTTTATTAAAATATTCTTTTTTTGTATGATCAGGAAGTGGGTTCTTTTGTAAGTTTCTTTGTGAGGCAAAGTTTTTTCTAGTGAGGTAGTTGGCTATGTGAGGTTGTGCATGCTATGTGAGGCATCATTTTTCTAGTGAGACATAATAAAAATAATTCATAAACTGGGTTTTTACCCTTGGGAGTTTTCCACTATAAAACATTGTTTCAAGTGGTCTATATGTGTATTTATGCTTTTCATTATGCTATGTTGTTTCTGATATCATATTGTTTGATGCATATATATCTAATGCTGAACTAAAGGTCATTTGTTGAGCCATTATCTCTTTGTTAAATTTTAATAGATCATTGATTCATCCCCCTCTCAATGATGTTTGTATTCCAATACAGATGTGACTCTTTGGTTGGTAAGAAAGTTTGTTTCCACATTTCCTTCCCTTAGGATGTAGGTGATGCAACACTATTCAAAAGAGTTGATCATAGCTAGGTAGTCAAGGATTATGCCTTGGATTGTCCAACTTTAATTTTAGGGAAACTGATAACATTGAAAAAATCCTCATCAATCCAAACTCTCTTACACCCGTGGGATTTGGAAAGTTTCAAGCCAATGTAGGTGGCTTTGGCTTCAAAAAAATTGGTTCGATTGGGTATCAAAAAGGAGTGCCATTAGAAAAATAAACCTATGATTATGATCTCTCAACACTCCCCCACTACCAACTAGCGTAGAGTTACCCTTGATCATCTTATTATAATTCAAAATGTTAATTCCCTTTTGAAAGTGATAAAAAAGAGAATTTTGACTATATAACAGAAATTTCTATGACACTGATAAGATTACTATGACTAATATACATAAAAAAATGAAAATAATTATAACTCAAAATAATTAATGCTAATAGATTGAAAGGTAGGCAGCAGGCTGGTTGTTAGCTATATCTGGCCTAAAATGTCTAATATGTCATTAATGAGATTGAGATGGGTACTATGAAAGACTTCTTGGGTGCAATATTTGACATGGACAAAAAGGGAATGAATAGAAAATGAGAACAACAAGGTCTATTTTCAAGAATTGCATCAAAGATGATGACTTTAATCCAAGAATGTGTTTTTTTAAACAAATACTAATGTACTCATTGATGCTAAGAGAACAAAGTATCTATGATACTAGTGCATGAATTTTCTCCTTCCTACATAATTTCACCTAATGTAATATGATTTTATGTTTTAATAAAAAGGACCTACCCCCACATTGGCAATAATTATCTAAAATAAATCATGCTATTAACTCCATTAATCAACATCACAATATAGAAACATTAAAAGTTAATATCAAGTTAATTACACTATAGAAGTTTCATGTTTGTGTTGAATTGGTTGGCTATTAAATTAACAACTTAAAATATTGTAGAGTAGATGCAAGATGATCAAATTAATAATGCCTATTTATTTTTGTCATTAATATTTCTCATCAAATTAACCTCCATGCACGTGGCCTCAACATTGCAAATTATAGTGTTTTTATTATTTTCTCTATCATTCACATTTTTTCATAAGGTGATTTTATTGTTGTCTAACTTATGCTACCATTTATTTTGTGTAGGTTTATGATATTAGTTCCATGCCCATACATCTTTTATAAGATTTCCAACTTTGTAATCAAAGCTTCCCATCATCTAACTATAATTAGGTTGATGAAGTTCAATGTCATCCCTCTAATTATGGTCAGGCTTCACAAAATTCACCCATGGTTAGAAAAGTGATATTTTTTTTGTAAGTTGACATGTTTTAATTATAATATAAATGTTTGTCACACTAAAATAATAGATAATTTTAATTATTAAATAAGACTTTTCTTTTGAAAAAGAAGGTAAAAATTTATTGTATTAAGAAAGTAGGTACAAAGCAAGGGGCCAAAAAGCTAGAAATACAAAGCAATCTAGACCAAAAATAATGGGGTAACCTAAGAAAGGCCCCTACTAATTCATTAGGTATTTCCTAATAATCTCCTCAAACCTCTTTGACACACTTTGGGGCCATCTATCCCCACACTCTAATATCCCATCCATCCAAGTGATCAAAAAACCATTTAGCTAAACAATTAGCTACCATATTCCACTCCTAAGGGATATAGAATAAAAAATAATCAAAAGACTCCCTCAAACTAAGAATTTTTTTGCCCACTAAGGCCATATGGCACTCCATATCTTTGAACTTTTTCTTATTTAGTATATCCACCACAACTTGAGAATCAGACTCACAAATAACCCTTCTCCATCCAAGAGCTTGATCTCTTTTATGAGTAAAATAAATTAGAAAGGCCTCTATAAGGTTGTTAGTCTATCGACCCTTATACACTAAAAAGAGGAAAATAACATTTACGCCACTAACTCTACCAACTCCTCCAATCTGATCATGCCTAGGGTTTCCTGTGGAAGACATATCAAGGTTGATGTTAAGAACTCCAAGATGTGGAGCGAACCACTTGCCAGCCCTCTAAGCTTTCTTTTTACCATGGAAACTTCTAACCTATATTATGCAAGATAAAACACCAAGACCTTGTCCAGA
>BSBK01007958.1:97500-157084 GCA_027943335.1 Chamaecyparis obtusa
AGAGTAGATAATTAAATAGCAATAAAACCTTAAATAGAAAGCAAGACTAGATAAGATAAGATAAATTATTAATGTCCAATGGAAGACCAACAAGGGTCTATGAGACATGAATCATATAACTAAAATAGCAAGAAACCAGCGGCCCACCAAACAGTGGTCGGGGGAACAAGCTAAAAGAACAATGAGCCAAACAAGAAGAAGCAGAGAACAAAGGACCACCACCGCAAGGACTATGGGTAGAAGCACTGCGAGGTCTCACGGATTTGGAGTGACCGATGGTGGAGGCACATGAGGGCCTCTTCACACCTCGAGCCTAGGGTGAGGGCGAGAAGAAATCTATAATGAGTTGCTCGGTGAATTGCTTCTGGGGAAATAGAAGCTACAGGGTATGGTCACAGAGCCATACTGTCTCCCATAAATAGAGTGCCAGACATCTCCGGTCAGAGTAACAAAAGAAGGAAGTCAAGGAGCTGCATTCTCTGAATAAGCAATGGAATCTGCCTCTGATCTCATAGTATATAGGGTAGCGGAAAATAAAATGTGCCTCAGTCTCAATCTCAGACAATGTGCATAAATTGCAAATGCGATCCTCTCCGTCAATGTGATGATCAGTCTATGCTCGCAAGTGGTGAGAACCGACTCTGAAAGATCCCAGCGCGATCCGAAGAGCATGGCACCAATGCTATGATAAATATCTGGGTCGAACGATGATCCCATCCTGGATGTGTAAGAAGTGCTCAGCATAAAAAGCCATCCTCGGACATAAGCCCCCACTAGGGTTGGTCCAAGTCGAGATGATCAATAAATGCATAAATAAAATTACATGAAATCAAATGTGATACTTAGATTGAAATCTAGGTCAGGAACGTAGTGTAAAAGGTTCCAAGAATTAATTTAATAATGTGTAGAAAAATAGAGCATTGTCTAAATGAATGTCTCAAATTTTGGAAACAAAACTTGTGGCTTTGGAAAAATCTTGTGAACTAGGTTGGAAACAAGTTGTTTGTGAGATGGATTGCATGATCCTAGTATTTGTTTTGAATAAAAGAAAGTTTGATGACTCATCTTTGATGGTTGTTTTTTTTTAGTGACACAAATTCTTTGTCTTTTTTGGAATAATGATTTAATCTCTTTTGTATATATATTCTTTGTAAATGGAATTTTATTGTTGATTCTCTTGTGAAATGGGCTTTTGAAGTTAATCATAGTTAGAATGTTGTTGATTCTCTCGTGAAATTGACTTTTGAAGTTAATCGTAGTTGGAATGTTGTTGTTGATTCACTTGTGAAATTGACTTCTGAAGTTAATCTTACATGGAATGATGTTGTTGATTCTCTTGTAAAATGGACTTTTGAAGTTAATCATAGTTGTAATGTTGTTGTTGACTCTCTTTTGAAATGGACTTTTGAAGTTAATCTTAGTTGGAATGTTTGAAGTTGGGATCCCTTATCTCTTGATAACTTTTACAATTTCTTCATCTTCTTCAAAATTGTTTGGATTGATTATTGTTGGATTATAAAAGCATATTTCTTTTCCTTTCCTTTTTCTTGATTATTGATGACTAATAAACTTCCTTAGATTATTTTTCTAATATATTAATGATAGTTGTGATTGTATAGATATCCTTTTGCAATTATTTATTTCTTTATTAACGTTGGATAATGATGTCTAACATGCAACTAAAGATAAGTGATGTCAATACACTTAGGGCCTATTTTTTTGGTGGAATTAGACTAGAATTGGGATTGTCAAATCCCGGAATTGACATTTTTTATGTTTGTGTTCAAAACATGAAACTAGAATAGGGATTTGTTAATTCTCATTTACCCCCAAAATCAGCATTTGAATCTTCCATCTAAATAGGTGGAACTGGAAAATCAATTCCAATTCCACTTACATGGGAATTGGGGATAAAGCAAAATTTATAATATTTTGAAACCCATATGCAAACAACATTTTCCATCTTCTCATTATGAATTCTAGGTGAACCAAATGGTTTCATCCATATTCCAAAAGCCATTTCCGAATTTAAAACTTCAAGAATTGTCAAATACTATAATTTGACAATTCCAACATTATTTAATCCCAACAACTAAACAGACCCTTATTAGAACTTTTAAGTCAGACATTCTAATTAATTTTTAGTGTGTTTGGTTAATTTCCATAGATAGTAGTTTCCATGTTTTTAAGACATTTAATTGCCACAAAAGCTATGCAAGATAGTAGTTTCCATGTTTTTAAGGCATTTAATTGACATCAAAGCTATGCATGAAAATGCAAGTTTATTGTTTTCATAGTCTCAAAGTCTAATGTATAATTGAACCAAAAATAAATAAAATCTTCACATGAAAAACATGATTAATTGTTTCAAATGAAAAAAGAGATACTATTTGTGTAAAAAAATAAAAATGTTTACTATTGCTAATTCTCTATTTGATATAGTAGTTGGCGTTTATTCACATCTACTTCAAAAACTCAGCTTATTTTTATTCCTAAACACAAAAACGCAATGGAAACGAAGGCTAAAATACTGTTGTAAAATTTGACAGTCATAGGGCGCAAGAGTTCAACACTATTCGCCGCCCGTGCGCACAAATGGACAACGACGTCTTTATTTGAAAATTCATTCAACGTTCGCCAGAGTTGAAACATTGACTCTTCACTACACTGCAAACACACAATTAAACATTAAACAAACATCCCGCCGGCAGGACCACTTCACCGTCTCTCGACCAGGAACGCACAGTGATTAACTCACTCCAAAATTGTTATAAAACCCCCCCCAACCATAGAGATTTCTTCACAAGTTGTTACCCATCAGAAGCATTTAAGCTCGTTTCAAAAGAAATGGCTAACTGTCAAGATTTGTTGCTGATGGAGTTGGACGCAATGCTGGCAAACCCTTCCTCAGTGCAGGAGCAAACACTGCTCAAAATACTGCACGACAATGTAAACTGCGAGTATCTGAGTAAGTTTGGTGTAAGCAAGGAGAAGCTGAGCAAACATATGTTCAAGAACTTAGTCCCGCTCAGCGATTATGATGACATCGAAGAATATGTTGAACGTATTGCTGGCGGAGACAAATCTCCGCTTCTGTGCAGCTACCCCGTTCGATGCTTTTCAATTAGGTTTGTTAGCTGGTCCATATCATTAATTGATTTCATATTTCTGTACTGTTTTCCGTTTCTAAACTTTTTATGCATATATCTGTGTTTGCAGTTCAGGCACGACCGCTGGAAAATCTAGAAGTTTCCGGTTACCAGCGAATATGAATCCGCGTTTGAAGCCGCTCAGCAATACATGTTGCAGTTAGTTAGAAGGTTTGCACCCACTTTACTCTTTACAAGGAGAGTATTACTCAAACATTGGTAGATTACTCAATCGTTATGTTTTGTTTTTTCAGAGCTGCAAATGAATCAGCCAGCAGTAATCCTATGTTAAACGGAAACGGGAAAATATTCTCCGTTACTGTGGCGGGCAGGCAATTTGAAACACGGGCAGGGCACAAGGTTGGATCGGCTCTCACAAATTACTACAGAGGCGAAGAATTTAGGAAGAGTTATGATGATAAGAAATACACGAGTCCATCGAAGTGGTGGTCAGTGAAGATAGCCCGCAGGCTTTGTACTGCCATTTGCTGTGCGGGCTCCTACAGCCTTCCCATGTCTGGTGTTTGGAGGCAGGTTTTGCTTTCAACATGGACGCCGCCTTTACCATGCTCCGAACTTCCTGGCAGGTAAATGAGTTATAATGACATTAGGTTTCCTTGCAATCTAAACTTCTGTTCAATATTATTTCTGGGCTAAATTTGTTATTACTGTTTTTTAATTACATTTTATGATCTATTATTACTATAATGAGTGTTAGAATGTTAGAAGATGAAGTGAAAAGCTGGATTATTTTTTTTTCTAATAATTTTCATTTTGATCATGAATTATCCAACATTGATAAAAAATTATAACACAATCTAATTCAGAAATCAATATTTAGCAGATAAATGAAATTCTCTTCTAGCATTCTTCATTCTGAAGATAGATCACGAAATATGATACAAAATATTGATAAAAAAATACCACCTTCCTCATTGTGCTTGGTTACTTCTCTCTTCCCAATCCTCATCCTCATCCCCTTCCCACCTTTAATCCCGCGTGATGCCCTTTGATTGCCTTCTTCTTCCTCCCCTCTCCTTGTCTTGTTATCCCCCTCTTTTGACATTTCCTTTGTGCCTCTTTGTCCAACCTCTCTGCTTTTCCTTTTTTTTTGGCATTTCTTTGCCTTGCCTCTTTAGTTGTCCCCCATTTTGAGTTTCTTTTCATCTCGTTTCTTTGGTTTTTTTCCATTTTCTTTGCTAGTTTTCTTTTGACTTATTGTTTTATTTTCTTTATATGATTAATATTTAATTTGCTTTTATCATTTTATCTCATTGTTACATTTTTTTCATGTTCTTTTATGTTTTTACTTTTTACCTTTTGGTCTCTTTTTATTCTTTCTATAAATATTTTGCCATTTTCCTTTTTGATTAGTTTTTTATTACTTTCTTCTTTTAGTTTAATTTTCAACATTTTCTTCTTGCCTAGTTTCTTTCAATTTTCTTTATATTTTTTTGGAGTTACTTTCTAATTATACCACCTGTTTTTTAGCTTTTTCTTTTGTTATTATTCATTTTTAGTAGTCAACCTCTAGCCCTTGGCTTTTCCTCGTTCATTGTGCTACTTGTCTCCCTTCTCCCTCTTCTTATTCTGTTAGATCTCCAATCTGACTATTTTTTTCTCTTTGTACTCTCTTTCATCCCTGATCACAAAGTGTGATCCCAAAAGTTGATGAAAAAACTACATATTAATTTAAATCCAGAAATATTACCAACTAAAAAGTAAATATCAATTTAGAAAACCAATCTATTATTTGTTATTAGAGCATTTTAACAATTGAGCTGTTTATATTCACCCAAAAAATAAAATAGCTTTTCACTTCAACTTTCGTTGTGCAGTGCATATGCAAAGACATCAGAAACGGTACACTGAGCGAAGAAATAAAAGATGAGAATGTACGGAGGGCGGTGTTACAACTTGTCAAAACTCATGCCAGTTCTGAATCGGCAGAATTAATGGAAAGAGAATGTTCAAAATCTTCATGGGAGGGAATAGTGAGGAGACTGTGGCCCAATGCTTTGTACATCCAATGCAGAGCAGGAGGGCCTCTCATGAAACCGTACGTCTCCAGACTCAATTACTACTCAGGGAATCTGCCTATTTATGGGCTTTCCTACGGTGCGTCAGAAGGTGGGCATCTCGCCATTTGCAGGCAGCCGACAACCGCAACCGCAACCACGCTCTTAACCTTTCTGCCCACCACAGCATTCTTTGAGTTCATCCCATTCATAAAACTTGAGAGCTGGGGTAACGAAAGTTTCGTCCCAGCTGCAGACTCTGATAACACAGAGGCAAAGACTCTGGAATTGGGCGATCTTCAAGTGGGTCATTATTACCAGCCAGTTGTGACTACTTTTCAAGGTGATCAAATATCGTTTCTAAATTTGGTGTTTTGTCTATATGGTTACTATTAGGCTAAGTAAGTACTATTGCATCATAATTAATTACAAAATTAAAGATAAGTACTGAACTAAATAAGTACTATTGCATCATAATTAATTACAAAATTAAAGACAAGTACTAGCCATTATATAGTACTTGTTATTATTATTTTATCATCCAACTGAATCCATTCAATCAAGCTTGCACAGGTCTTTACAGGTATAAGTTGGGGGACGTAGTGAGAATGAGGGGATTGAACGGAGGCAGCCCAGAGTTGGAGTTCGTGCAACGCAACAACATATTGTTGTCGGTGAACAGCGACAAGACGGATGAAGGAGAGCTGCAAAATGTGATGGAGAAAGCGTCGGCGTTTCTGAAAGGAGAGGGTGGAATGGAGATGGCGGAGTACACAAGCTGTGTCGATCACTCCTGCAGCCCTGGACATTACGCTATCTTGGTAGAATTTGGAGGCCCTGTGAATCCAAATGATGAGAAAACGGCACGCATAATGCAAGAATGCTGTTGCATGTTGGATGCGTGGTTTAATCATGCTTACAAGAAGGGGCGAAAGGCGGGCAGAATTGGGGCGTTGGAGGTGAGGATTGTGGGGAAAGGAAGCTTCAAGAAGGTGATGCAAGATCGGGTAGAGAAAGGGGGAATAAGCATGAGCCAGTACAAGCCTCCCCGATCCATTGCACACAATTCACCTTTGCGCGATGTCTTGGAATCCGATTTAGTTGCAACATACACAAGCACTCTCACCACCTGGGACATCTACCAAGAATCTAATTAGAATTAGAGTACCCCGGCTCAGTTGTAAGAATAAGTAAACTATTAGTGCGGTTGGGGAAGGGGCGAAGTCTTTATTCGGTATTAAGGTCATTTGTTGATGGAATGTTGGTACAACAGTTCTATATGTTTATGATGTTTGTTATTCTAGGACTTTTATTGAAACATTTATATCAGCTGAATATTTGAGAAGTTCTAGTATAGATCTAGTTTATGTTTCGTTTATTATTTTCTGATAATAATTTAATTGTTTTTATCATTATGTAATTTTATTTTATTTTATTCAATATAATAAAAAGTGATGAGTCATGCAGTTTTCAATGCAAGATATTGTCTAATTATAAAGTAGAAAGGCACACTCACTATTTGGGGTGCTTACCAAAAGCTCTCAGAATGTATGTTTTCTTTTTCTTTCTATTTCGAGTTCACTCGTAATTTGTGTAATAGATGCTATTGATGACCTGGACTATTTTCATATCAAATTTTTAAGATGAGTCATGCAGTTTTCAACGCAAGATAGGGTCTAATTGCAAAGTAGGAAGGCACACTCACCATTTGGGACGCTTACCAAAAGCTCCAACTAGAATGTACCATTTCTTTTTCTTTCTATTTTGACTTCACTTGGGATTTGTGTAAAAGATGCTATCGATGACTTGAACTATTTTCATATCAAATTTTTAATTTTAAACATAATGAATATATAGCTAAATTATTAGTTAGGATCACTAAGGTGGAGTTCTTCTATAAGGTGTCTTGTTTCAATTTTCAATAAATTCTTTAAATATGTCATTCTAATTATAAGTTTTTATTTTGAGATGGAATCATCTACATAAAAATCCTGCATTTTTCTTCTATGAACTATGTTGAGACAACTCTCTCTATCATTCCCAATTTCTAAATGCATTGCTTCATGTATGGTGTCTATATGAGTTACATTAAATTCACTTTGTTTGTTTTTTAATCTTTATTTTCTACTCACATAATGTGTTGCATATTTTTGTATTTACTTTTTTATTCTCAATTTAAACTTTTATGTATCTTTCATTTATTCATTTATGCTTGGATGCTAAATAGTTTGATGAATTTAAGTTATATTTCTTTTTGCAATTACATAATTGTCCATTGGCAATAGCAATTATTTCATGTCTATTAATTATATTTACTAGAAAGTATCTTTTCAATAAATTGATTTTCTATATACTACAATCAATTTTTCCAAGGATCATGTTGTATGCATAGTGATATGTCGAGTAGGATTTTAGTGAATGATTATATCTATTGAGAAACTATAAGAAATTTGTTAGTAAGTGAGATGTATATTTGTGAATCATTTTTTTCTTAAAAATGTATATGACCCCTTTATATGCCACAATCCACAACGCATTTCATTATCATGCTTATGAAATGAAGTCTTCCAAATTTTGTAAAATGAATCTTCAACTTTTATTTCTCCTTGGTCCTTCTTTTGGGTTTTATCAATTGTTGTCACCTACCTACCTTACATTTGAAAAGAAAAATAGAAAAACAAAAATGATAACAAATTAAAACTTTTTTTATAATAAGAATGTAAGGTTTCCATTACATTAAGAGGGGTTGTTTGAATATTAGTTTTTTTCAAAAAATGAATTAAAAATGTACTATATTTTTCTAGTTCTTATGCATAAAGTAAATTAGAAATATATATATTTTAATTTATTTTATATGAAAAATTATATATAAATATCATTATTGTGATGATATTTAGATATTTATATATTGAATATTCATACAAAATAATGTTGAACAACTATATATAAATTTATTTCCTAATTTTTTATAATTTCTTCTTTTCTTATTATCAAAATACCAAAACATCTATTTATATAGCTTAAAATTCTTCAAAATGAACTTAAATATTTTGACTTACTTCTCAAATTGTTAGCCAAGATATCTAGACTTTGACTTTTAATTTTCTATAATAAATTTTAATATTTTTACAATTATTTTTTTAATTTTAGTAAAAAAAAATATGCAAACAACAAATTTATACATAATTTTCCATATTGAAATTAGCAATCTTTTTTTAGAGATAAATCTTGCTTATGTTTACTACCTAAAACAAGTGCCACGTAGTGGCCAAGTACTTGCCTTTAGTTTTATAAATAAATTTTATTTTAATTTTGATTTATATGTAAAGTGAATTTTTAATTATAATAATTTATAACTATGTTTAATTTTAATTTTAATTTATATGTAAAGTAATTATTTAATTATAAACAATTATAAAATTACTATAATTATAGTTCTAATAATATTTTTAATTTTATAAATAATTATAAAATATAATTTATAATTAATTTAAATGGTAAAATAGTTGTACTTATAATTAATTTTAATATTAATTATTTAGTCCAAATAACTCTTTTCAACAATATTATAATGTTATTCTATTAAATCTAAATTTATATAATATATATTAAAATAAATCCAAAAAATTCAATATTTTATAATACAACAAAAATAGAAATGTTATTTTAATATAAGGAAAAACTTATCAATCTCTTAATAGGTATCTAAAAAGTTGTAAATCATAAACCAAATAAAATCAGATGATATATAAATTAGATTGTATTATTTGAATGCACGATTTTCATGTACAATAAATAACAAACGTGGTACATTTTAATTGGTTCACTCCAGTAATAAGAGCTCAAATGTATTAGCCAATCATATCAACAAAAAATAATTTTTACAAATTATAAACTTAAAAAATTAACATTTAAACTATAGAATATGTGTTATTTTTAACAAAATAAGAAAATACTAAATTATAATTGATGCAAAGAATTGGTTTTAATAGCTACTTAATGGAAGAAATGCAAAAAGTGATGCAATAGTACTTGCTAGCCTATCAACAAGTACTAATAAAAGTAGTTTAACTATATAATGTATAAATTTGAATGAAATTTATGAATTTAAATTTTTTACTAGTTTTGAAATATTAAGTAAAATTTTGGAGTGATAGTTAAGTAAATTTATAATATATGAAATATTAAGTAAAATCTTGGGGTGATAGCTAAGTAAATTTCTAATATATTAAAATTGACAAGTTAATTTTTACTTTGAATAATTTTATAATAAAATAAGTTATAAATTTAATAGAAAGTTTAAGAAAATATTTTTTCAAATGATTAATTATCATTATTTTTCTTTTATTATTTATATTTCTAGAGAATAAAATTTTAAAAATAAATTATCATGATAAAAATATAAGGAAATAAAATTATATTATTATATTCAAATATAATTTATTATTATTTTTTTAAATTAAATAATCGATAGATCAAAAAGGAAGGTACAAAATCAAAATAAGGGGGAGGCGAGCCTCAACCACCAAGTTCAACTGAAGATCATACTCAGTCAACTAGCACAATAAGTAAAAGTTTAACGAGATTACAAAAGAGAGCAAAATAGAAGCTACTCCAAAATATCATCTTGATCATCAAACCAAGCTGTCCATCCCAGCTCTCCTTCCATCCACACCATCTTCTTCTTCTCAAGGATTTGAGTAAAGAACTCAAGTCTATCTGAAAAGGGGCCTCTAGTATCCCACATCTCTTTGAGCAGCTCCTTGAGGGCTTCCTCAAAAGCAACCTAATTGTCAATAATGCTGGCCCATTCAAGCCCATGTTTCATCTCGTATATGAACATCGTAGTGAGCCCATCATGAAGAAATCTTTTCAACTTGTCATTTTCAAGCTTCATGATGCAACAAACCTGCGAGAGAATCTTAAAACGTATAAGTTTCAAATGAAGCAAAGTAAGGGATCTGCTAACATCTTGGAATTTTTCCTCATTTCTACATTTCCATATAAACCAAAGGATATGGGAAGAAAGAATATTCCAAAACAAATTAGCATCCCTCTTAAGACCAGATATATTTCCAATAATAGCATCAAGAACAGTGACATGATCAGCTATAGAAATTCCAAAGAAATTCCATATAGATCTAGCAAATTGGCAAGTAAAGAAAATATGTCTTAAACTTTCAGGAGTCCTGCAAATAGAACAAGAGTCAGTACCACCAATCTGATTTTTAACAGGCAGCCTATCTAGAAGAATTTGCCATTTAAAATGCAATAACTTGGGAGGAACATGAGACTTCCAAAATCTATCAAGAATATTTTGCCATTCAATAGAGTCCAGGTTCACATACCAGATGATATTCAGGTGTGAAATAACAGAGTGGTCTTTGTTAAGCACTTTATATATGTCTTTAGCTTTGATATTATGCAAGAGTGATCCATCATCCCAACGAAAAGATAGAAATCTATGGGAATCCACATCACATCTGCAAGGGAGATTAAAGTTACGACAAGCATTAGCAATCATGTTATAAGTATGCTTGTGAGAAGCAGGGAGATTGAATTTAGTTCTGATATCCTGCCAGTTGGCAAGGTTGTCATTCTCCAATATATCAATGAGGCATTTAACACCCTGGTTGTTCCAGAGCTTAGCAGAACATCCTTGAGTCATAGCAAGAGGCTTACCATTATGTTGCAGATTCCACCATATAGATCGCTCACCATGAATAGAAGTATTGTTAACCATGCTAGAATTATCAATAAAGCCCCTCACAAGTTCCCAAGCCTTCCAGATAGACTTAAAAACTAGAGAACCATGGACAGAGATAGGGAACGTTCCAGCAACTAGGTCAGCAAAAGGAAGATTCTTCCAATACTTGGCTTGCTTAGGGTGACCAGATTGAATATTATATCTAAGGAGAATCTTCCAAGGCTCCTGACCATCAAGAGCCCAAAAAATCCACTTAGCAGCAAGGGAAATACCTTGGATCCTAAGGTCTTTAAGGCCTAAGCCACCAGCTTTCTTATCAATGTGGCACCAACTCCATTTAACAACGTGCTTCTTTTTGTTACCTTGGCCATCAAACCAAAGGAATCTTCTGATAGCCTTCTGAATTTCAAACAATTGGTAGTTGCTGAACATCCAAACAGAGGAATAATATATACTATAAGAAGACAAAATCTTTTGGCAAACCTGCACTCTACCAGCAAGAGACAGTGCCCTATTATCCCACTTGAAAAGCTTCTTGATAATTCTATCCTTAACCTAGATCCACATGTCTTTGAGAGAAGGGGAAATGGAAAAAGGAACCCCCAAGTATCTCACAATTTTATTAGGTCCGCCCCAAGAGTATCCAAATTGGGGAAACCAATCCGGAGGTTCCTCATTCCAACCAAGCATGATAGATTTGGATTTAGAGATGCGAGCACCTGAGATGGTTTCAAACAAGGCAAACTTCAAGTTGAGATGTTGGACATTAAGACAAGATAATTCAATGAAAAGTGAGGTATCATCTGCAAATTGGATATTAAGGAGCTCCGAGCTATCAGGGAGAGAGATGCCCTTAACTTTGGGAGAGATAGTATTGTCTCTGAGGATATAATACAAGGCATCAGAAGCTATGACAAAAAGAGCAGGAGCAAGGGGGCATCCTTGATGAATAGATCAGGATAGGGGGATAGGATTAGATAAAAAGCCATTGATATCAATTCTAGCAGAGGAATCTTTAAGCAGGACTTGAATGTATCTGACAAATTCATTAGGGAAGCCAAAGGCCTGAAGAATAGAAAGGATGAAATCTCATTCAATACTGTCATAAGCTTTCTCAAAGTCTGAAAGAAACATAGCAGAGCACTGATTCAAATTTTTGGCCCAATTCATAGATTCCCAGCTGGTAATAAGGTTTTCCAGGATATATCACCCTTTGATGAACCCAGTCTGGGTAGGGCAGATAAAGTTAGGCAAAATATTAACAAGTCTGGAGGCCAAGGCTTTGGCCAGAATTTTGTAAGAAACATTAAGTAGAGTAATAGGCCGCCAGTTCTTGATGAGGGACTTGCCTCCATCCTTAGAGATAAGTTTAATAATCTCCATATTGATAAAATTGCGAAGAGTACCATGGTCATAAGCTTCTGAATAAAGATCAAATAAATCCTTGGCAAT
Organism: Chamaecyparis obtusa; assembly: GCA_027943335.1. Classification (NCBI taxonomy): domain Eukaryota; kingdom Viridiplantae; phylum Streptophyta; class Pinopsida; order Cupressales; family Cupressaceae; genus Chamaecyparis; species Chamaecyparis obtusa. The sequence continues at coordinate 109,827 of BSBK01007958.1, forward strand.
CCAATCAACATTGGATTGGTAGAATTCAGCAGGAAGGCCATCTGGCCCAGGCGCTTTATCCTTCTTAAGAGTAGATATAGCATCAGATATTTCTTGTATTGAAACCTTATCCCTGAGTATGGAGGCATCCCCCTCATCAATTTTCTTGGGGATAAGATCCTTACACCTATTCCTAAGATCCTTGGCATTGCTGTTGTCCTCAAAACTGAATAGAACCTTATAAAACTTCTCGAAGGTAGCAGCAATGTCATTGATATCAGTAAGCTCTTGATTATCCACAACAATTCTATCAATTTTCTCTTTATTCTGCTTATGTTTAAGATGATTAAAGAAGAATTTGGAGCCCTTATCACCATATTTCAACCATTGCTGGCAGCTTCTAACAAAGGCCCCAATGGTTTTAATATGTTGATGCTTCCTCAGAGTATCCCTGGCAGCAGAGACACGTTCAACATGTGAAATAGACGTGGGATTAGCTTGAACCTCAATCTCAGATGATTGTAATTGTTTGTTCAGAGCATTATCCACTCTTCTATAATTCTTAGCCTTCCGTTGCCCTAAGGTTTGAAATATTTTCCCCCACAAAGTAACATTACTACTCCATCTATCAATATGAGTAAAAGAGTTATTAATACGGTTAAAATTCCTAACTATCTTAACAGCAATGTTAGTATCCTGATCATTAAGCAGTGAGGTGTTAAGGATAAATTTATCATTACGATGAGCAGAAGGGGCAAGAGCATTTCTAATGTTAATAAGAGCAATGATAAGGAGGTGATCATAAAGGGTAGAGGCAGAAGCAATAATAGGGGCATGCTGTTGGATAGGCGAGAAGGAGAAAAAATCAGAATTCACATAAAATCTATCAAGCCTGGAATAAATCCTCTTAGCCCCTTGTTGAAAATTACACAAAGTGAACCAGAGGCTAGAAGTATCTCTTCTATACCCTTCCATAGGATCAAATTAATTAAATTTTTGTTTACAACGATCCCAAAAGTCCTTCTCACGATGTTTCCAAGTAAAAGGGAGACCCCCGAGTTTATCATCTTGGTTCTCTACCATGTTAAAGTCCCCAACAAAAATCCAGGGAATGTCGGGAAGGTTAAAAAGCCAGTCCCAAAGAATGATCCTATCTTTAACCTCATTGGGGGCGTAAATGGAGCAAACGCCAAATGATGAACCATTAAACTCAATAATAGCCCATGCCACACAGTTGTAAGGGGAGCAACCAACAGACATAATATATTTATCCCAGTAAGGATTAATAAGCAAAGCAACACCACCTTTCCCTTTAGGATGGTTAGTTCAAATTTTGATAGCATCCCTCCAGATAAAATCTAGAGAAGAATTAAGAAGAAAGTTAACAGCCTTAAGCTCTTGCATCATAAAAAAATCTAAGTTCTTATGACCCATTAAAAATCTCTTAATAATCGACTTCCTATCCGGAGACTCTAGGCATCTAATATTCCAGGATATGCACTTCATGATGACGAATTCAAAAGAGGGCCAGTAAGAGGAGTCTCCCCATTTTTATTTTTATTTTTAGACTCTAAGGGCCTTCCCTTATTTTTGGAAGTTGAGGAACCCCCGGGAGGGTCCTCCTCATCCTCACCATTATTCAATTGAGAGAAATTGGAGTGGGGGCCAATCATATTGAAATCAGGATTCCCAATATTCCCATTAATGTTATGTTCAACTAGGTTCTGTATTCTAGCATTATCAGAGCCTTTATTAGCAAGTATAACTTCAATAAAAAAATCATCATTTAATTCATTAAGACCAAAGGTGGGGGGGCTGATGTTGCTATCATCAGAAGGGGGGACAACATTCAAGTTAGGGAAAGTTTTACTGCTAACCATGCCTGTAGGGACCTCACTCATGGTAACATCACCAGACCTATCATCCTGTGAGTTCTATCCTTCCAACAAATTAACATCATAGATCTGACTATCCATAGAAGGTCCATTTTCAATTAACAGAGTAGGGGAAGCCAAAGCAGCAAAGGGGTTCGATTTGGAGGTAGCACGGATTTGGTCAGTAGCCAATTGTTGCACACTCTTTTTCCTAGGCTTCTTATTTTTCACAGTTTGAAAACCCTCATTGTCTCTCAAATTGTTTCTTTGGTCCGCAACGTTAGGTTGTTGAGCTATAGGGTTAATAAAACTAGATTTATCAGGCCCTTTTCCAGAGTGTGAATCAGAGAAGGAACAATTAGGGATCGAAGTATCAGGGATAGTGGCCAATTCCCTACTGCCGGAATTACCATCCGCAAAGTTTCCTTGGGACGGTTCATTATTTTTCTTATTAATGATGGGGCAGTTCTTCCGAATATGCCTTTCCTTTTTGCACAAAAAACACGCATTTAGACCCCCAAGGATTTCAACCGGGCAGGAGATGGTTTCACCATGGATTTTCAAGGTAAGTTTTAGGGGAATATCAACCCTAGGTTTAAGAGAAACCAAAACCCTAGCATCAAGATTGGACACAAGTCTGGAAGTTTCATCAATTCAAATGATAGAGCCAAACAGAGCAAGCAATGTGTAAGGAATTTCCATAGAAAATGGGGAACTTCTTTTAAGATAAGCCATCTGGGTGAAGACAGGGCAAGAACTTCTTCAAAAACATCATCATGCGACCAAGCCAGAGCCCTAAATGAAGTTTTACCAACATTCCAGTATTGCCATTTTAGGGCTTCTACTTGAGCCTCATGATTATTAAAAAAAGTAATGAAAAGCCCTTTTTGAATCTGTCTACAGAAAGAGATCTTAAGCCCTAATTTTAAATTCCATAGGTTATGAAACTAGTCATCCAAAAATTTCCTAGGAGGGCATTTCTCAATATCAATGCATGCAAAGAAAATTGTAGTGTCACAGAGCCTAGACTTCTCCAGAGAAATTTCCTTGAGCATAGCGTCATTGGGTGAGACAACAAATTCATTCAATACGTTAGGAGATTCCTTACCTTCTTCGAGTGATCTCTTGCCTCCAACAACCTGCACAAATCTCACATCAATGGAGACCCCATGATTGCTGGGAGCCACCGTTTCAGCGAATGATTTCTTATGAGGTAAGGGTTAAGGGCTAGGGCTAGTTTTAACAGCCGAGGGTGCGGATTCTGAATCAGAGGGCAAGGAAGATCCGAGAGCCGAAGACACATTGGAGGGAAAATGAGAAGCCAAATTGGATGTAGGTTTAATGAAGCCATTGGAACCCGTTTCCATAGCACAAGAAGTAAATGCAAGTCAGAGAACAATAAAGGAGTTAAAGTCCAGAGAAAGAAAACCGAAGTGGAGGAGCGTTCTCCTCCACACACTATCACCACGTCCTCAGGGGCATGCATCACATTCAAGCATGAAGGACACAGTAGATGCCAGCGCAGAACGCCACCAGAAAATGCAGGAAAAAATTCACTCACCAATTCAATTCAGAACTATTAGATTTACCTTCGGTTAATTATTAGATTTAGATTTACCTTCGGTTAAATCACAATATTTTAGATCTAAATATTGTGATTTATTAATAAGAAATGTAAAAAAATTAAAATTGATTAAATTTAAATATTGATTATTTATAAAATTAATTAATTTTTAATAATAAAATTAATAGAAAGCAAATGTCTTACATATATGAATAAAATTTAAAATTATGTGTTAATTATAAATTCTTAATTTAAAAATTTACTCAATATTTATCTTGAATCTATTTCATATATTTTAAGTGTACGACTAAATTTAATTTGAATCCATTTCATAGATTTTAAGTGTATGACTAAATTTAATTTTTTTTAATATAAATTACAATCAACATAACTATTGCACTTCCTTTTAGTACAAGTGTTAGAATTTATAAATTATTATTTAATAATTATTTAAATTCTATATGATCATTTTTTCTTATATGTCATTTCATCCTAGTCAAGATAATCTACACACATTAATAATAGATGTGCATATGTAATACCTAACTTAAAAGTGCATAGAACCCTAGGTTCATATATTTTCTTATTTTACATTATAAATTTATTTTCTTTTAAAAAACAAAAATGAAATTAATAACTATTATAATTATTGTGAAATATCCTCTATTAAATGTATTTCATAATTAATAGATTCTCGAAATAGAAAAACTTGGCATTTCTTCAACAAGAAGAGGAAATGAATTATCTTTAAGTTCAACTTTAAAAGAATCATGATAAAGCCTTGAGATTAAGATTACATCAATAACATGTCACTCAAAATATTTGGACTTTCCACATAAATGATATATAGGTTCCATTAGTGCACAAGACCTTTTTTTTTTACTATCCTTTAAGACTATTAGTATGGAACATTGAAACTAATTCATACTTCAATAATATAGTGATGGTAAAAATTTAAATTAATGATCAATGGTATACCTTAGGATATCAAAATCACTTATAGATGGGAATTTTAAGTGGATATCCCCTATCTATTTATGAAAGGGAGGTCTTCTACAAAAGGAATCATTTCGAAGGCCTCGTGTGAGGGATCAATTAAAATTAATTTTGATGGGGCAGCTCATAGGGAACCTTAATAATGGGTGGAGTGTTGAGATATGAGGGAAAAAATTCTTTCATGTGATAATGATTCCTTTTTGTGGTTAAGGTGTCTCAACCTTTGCAATTCCTAGCATTGATTATTGTAATATTTAATGATTTTTTATTGTTATTTAATTTAATTAATTACCTCCAAATATCTAGTTATTTAGTGGGACCCATAGGATGGGTTTCATCCTACTTGGCAGTGACTGTATAACACAAATGATACACATGGGAAGTATACATCTCACTTTGCGAATCATGTAATGGAACATGTAATATTAATCATGATGAAAATTTCACATTTGTATGTTGATATTAGGCACTTTTAGCCCCTCTTTTCTATGTACAAAATCGTATATAAATTAATCATAAGAGAAAGAGAATCCAAAACTAAATAATATTTAGCATTTAAAATATGTAATCAAATAAGGAATATATGAAATCCTAACAAAAGAAAGAAATATTTGTTACTTAAAAACCACAAGTCATGTGGGAATTTTAGAGCTAGTAATACTATTAGTAACCAAATTTGTCCCTTTTGAAAATATTTATAACTTAACTCAAATCGCCCAAAAAAAAGGCACAATCTATGACTAATAGTTGAATGAGTTATCATGAGTTGATAACCCTCCTCTGAATTGAGAGGTACAACTCCCTCCTAGAAAGATATTTAGAGAATTAAATACAGAGTATGTCTTTAACCCGAAGACACAAAGGTTACTGACATTCATTCATCACTATGAAATGAATGCGATTACAAATTTAAACGACTTAGAGTTGAACAAAAAAATGGCCAACTGGACACTTATTTAATCTTCTCAATCATAGAGAAACAAAAGGAAAATCTAATATCTATTTTGCATATGTAGGTGCATAAAACCAACTGATTTCAGATCACATACAAATACTTGATAAACAGGACAAGATTGTTGGAAATATAGATGGAGTAACTGAGAGGGGGGGGGGTGAATCAGTTAACCACAAAAATATTACCACAAATCCCTTAGATGTCTTATTAAATCATTTGCTGCTGTTACTCGGTAAACATACATAGAAATGTTGTAACTCGGTTATTGTAGTGAGTATTAATTATAACTGTTCTTAAGCATTCATCAATGATTAACATGCATGCATAAAGAAAATAACATGAACACAAGAGACACCAGATTTAACGTGGAAACCCAATATGGGAAAAACCACCAATGTAACTAGTTACTATTTTTCACTCTTCTGAAGTGATGCCCTATTAGGAGCCAACCCAGTAAAAGGTTACAAAACACACTGTTAGGTGTGACCTTGTTAGAGGATTTAATCACCCTGTTAGGAGTGGCCTTGTAAGAGGTCTTTAAACAATTCAATAGAACTGTCACCTTGTTAGAGGATTTAAAAAATGGCTGTTAAACTAACTCGGTTAAGAGATTAAATGAAATCACTGCTACAATGGTAAGAAAGTAACAATGAAATGACCTGAATAATGATGCAACTGAATTGTTGATTACAAATCTCTATTCTGCTTCACTAGATCCTTCCTGATCAAATAAATCTTTGTTGCTCCTCAAGGATATCTAACCATCCTTCAAAATTCACACACACCTTCCTTCAAAATGATTTACATGTTCCCTCACAAACTTCCACACTTTCACTCTATTCTTCACACCTCATAATTCACCACTTGACCTTCTATATATATACCATTTAGATTGTCAAGTTGGCACTAATAATCATTAACACTCATTACAATAGTCGGCTGTGATAAACAAACTTTATTTCTCAAATTAACAAAATCCTTTATTGGGCCGACCTTGCTCGGTAAATACTAATCTTGAAAGATTTCCTTCGATGACCGAGCGAACTTGGTTACCACTACGAATTTTGAAACATCCTTTGGAGACCGAGTGAACTCAGTAAACACTAACTTTCCTTCGATAACCATGGAAGCTCGGTTTACACTATTTTCTGCCATACTTTCCTTTGATGCTCAAAAGATCTTGGTAGACACTGAAAAACTACCTGCTGACCGACTGAGCTCGGTAGACACACAGAACTACTTATTGATATGACATTTGTGTGACATCAAAGACAACACATAGACAATTGTATCCAATAATCTCCCTCTTTGGCATTGATGGCAACACAACATGTCATAGCACAATGAAATTTCATAGAAAACATAGAATAAGGAATATATCCTTAGCTTCATTTTGATCTTCCTCAAACTTCTCTCTCTGACTGAAAACTCTCCCTCTTGACTTCTCAAATTCTCCTTCTTAGAAATTTCTTGAAATGATAGCAAACTCTCCCTCTTTGACAACACATGCCAAAGACAATACACACACTTTCGGTGAATACCGATGTACCTTAAGTACTAATTCATATGCAATGATTCCTTGACTATGCTACATCAACTGACTGATCTTCAACATGCTCTGGTTGATGCATCACTAAAAATTTATTTAGTGAGCTTTAGATAGGGGAATGACCCCTAACTTACCTCTTAGATACAATAATGCATCCTTAGGTAGTGGCTTGGTGAATATATCTGCAATCTATTCTTTTGTACGAACATATTCCAATCTGATTTCCTTGTCCTACACCAATTCTCTGACAAAGTGATATTTTATAGCAATGTGCTTGGTTTTGGAATGCATTACTGGATTCTTTGAAATATTTATTGCACTTGTATTATCACAAAACATAACAACTGGTTCTTTGATTTCAACCTTCATGCCTTCCAATAACTGTTTAAACCAAACAATATTAGAGCAGTTTACTGCTGCAACAACATATTCTGCTTCTACTATGGATTGGGATGTGCAATTTTGCTTTTTACTAGTCCAAGATACCAACCTCTTGCCAAGAAAGAATGCTCCACCACTTGTACTCTTTCTGTCATCGATGTTTCCTACCCAATCAACATCAGTAAACACTTTTAAGTCCAGATTGCCTCCAAATTTATACCACAAGCCATAATCTTTAGTTCCTCTCAAGTACCTCAAGATTCTTTTGATTGCCATCATATGATTTTCTCTGGGTTTTGCTGAGAATCTTGCTACTATACCAATTGCTAAGGCAATATCAGGCCTTGTATGCACTACATATGTAATTTTCCAATCATTGATTTGTATAAGGTCTGGTCTACTTCTTTTGAATCATCATCTTTGGTAAGCTTTAGTCCAATACACATGGGTGTACCAACTGGTTTTGAATCTTCCATACCAAACTTCTTAAGTATTTCCTTGATGTATTTAGACTGAGTAATGTAGATACCATTCTTGTTCTGCTGAATCTGAAGACCAACAAAGAACTTTATCTGACCAAACATAGACATTTCAAATTCTTTGTTCATTTTCTCTGAAAATTCTTTGCATTGATCATCATTCCCTGTAAACACAGTATCATCCACAAATATTTCTGCCAAAATAATTTTTTTATCTGATCCTTCTTTGATGTACAAATTACTGTTATCATTAGCTCTTTTGAAATCAATCTGAATAAGATAGTTATGTAATCTTTCATACCATGCTCTAGGGGCTTGTTTCAGACCATAAAATTCTTTGTGTAACTTGCAGACCATATCCTTTTTGTCTGGATCAATAAAACCTTCAGGTTGCTCAATGTAGACTTCTTCATCAAGAATACCATTGAGAAATGCTGATTTTATATCCATTTGATATACCTTAAATCCTTTATGTGCTGCATATGCAAGTAGAGTCCTTACACCTTCTAATCTTGCAATAGGAGCAAAAGTCTCTCCATAATCTATACCTTCTTCTTGAGAATATCCTTTACATACCAATCTAGCTTTGTTTCTTGATACTTGACCATCTTCATTCAATTTATTTCTAAATACCCATTTTGTTCCAATTACATTTTTATCTTTAGGCCTAGGTACAAGAGTCCATGTTTTGTTCTTCTCTATTTTTTCTATTTCTTCATTCATATCCTCAATCCAAATTTCATTTTCCAATGCATCTTTGACATTTCTAGGTTCAAAATTAGCAAGTAAACATGTACCTTTTAGTTTACTTCATGTCATAGTACCATTTGATTTATTTCCAATAATCTGATCTGGTGTATGATGCCTCCTGACATACTTGGCCAATACAGGTTCCTTTCCTCTTGAATGAGTTACATTGTCATCTTCTTGAATTTCATCTTCAGGTTTAGGTTGCTCGGGCTCAGTAGATATTTTCTCGGTAGCTTCAGACTAAGACTCAGTTCCTTGTGACTCGGTTACTATACTGGGCTCAGTAGATGCATTTTCCATGTTGACAGATGTGTTTGGCAATGTATCAGGTTCAATGTAAACAAATCTTCTATAATCCTCTGGTTCCTTTTTTCTTTCTTCTTCAGTCTTTTATGCAAACTCATCAACTTTCACATGTGCACTTTCTATGATTTTGTGAGTAGACAAATTTACACATCTATATGCCTTACTTTTACAAGAATATCCCAAAAATATTCCTTCATCACTTTTTACATCAAATTTGTCTTTTCTAGATTCTTTTAAGATGTAACATTTACTACCAAATACTTTCAGGTAACTTACATTGGGTTTATAGCCATACCATAACTCATAAGGAGTTTTGAATGTGTCTTTTCTCAACTGTACTCAGTTCAAGGTATGAACTATAGTGCTGATGGCTTTTTTCCAGTATTTCATAGCAATGTTATTTTCAATCATTAAAGTCCTTGCACAATCCATGATAGATCTGTTCCTCCTTTCAGCTATTCCATTCTACTCAGGAGTTCCTGGGGTTGATACCTATCTTTTGATTCCTCTTTCAATGCAAAAATTATTGAATTCATGGGAGATGAATTCACCACCTCTGTCTGATCTCAAGCGCTTCATTCTTTTTCTTGTTTCCTTTTCTACTCTTGCCAAATACCATTTGAACTTCTCAAATGCTTCTGACTTTTCTCTTAAATACATAATAGTCATCATTCTAGAGTAATCATCAACAAAGAGAATAAAGAATTTTTCTTTAGTATAGCTTTCAATTCCAATAGGTCCACATAAATCAGTATGCACAATTTCCAAAATATCTTTAGACTAATAGTTTTTACTTTTAAAGCTAGTCTTTCCCATTTTCCCAATCTGACAATTCTTGCATAGACCAACATCAGGTTTCTTCAAAGTAGGAATGCCTCTTAGTTTCTTGAATTTGCTTATTTTCACCATGTTATCAAAATTTACATGACATAACCAACTTTCTTCAATTTGAGAAACAAAACATGTGCATTCACCAAGATCAAGATAAAATAGGTTACCTTTGGTTTGTTTGCTTGATCCAATCAGTTTTCCCTTGTCATCCAACAGTCTTGCTTTGCCATTCATGAATTCAACTTTGAATCCAATGTTGATTAGCTATGCTACACTTAGAAGATTATGCTTTAGTCCTTCAACCCAACATGCATTATCACATATAAGTTCTTTGGTTAGTGAAATTCATCCTCTTCCTTTTATACAACAAGGTTCATTGTTTCCAAACCTTACACTACAGCCATCATAGTCTTCAAAATGTTCAAACTTTATTTTGTCACTAGTCATATGATGTGAACATCCACTGTCTATGATCCATGTATCATTTTTTCTTATATGAGAGATAAGTGCCATCTCATCTTCATCATCATCAAATTCATCTTTTACAACAATGAAGACAATTTCTTCTTCACTATCATCAGAATCCTTAGCCAAAAAACATGTTTTCTTACCTTTATCCTTGAATGATTTGAAATTCTTCTTGCCATTGTACTTGTGACCTTTCTTCTCATCCTTGCTTTGCTTGTTTGGGCACCTAGCTGCAATATGACCAATTTCTTCACATGAAAAATAGATTAAGGGAGTTTTACCTTTGTATTTACCTCTGCCTCTAGAATATTTCTTTGCAAGTAATGCTTCAATAACTTCAAGATTACTATCAGAACTTTCCTCTAATTCTTCTTCACTTTCTGACTGGATTTTCTTGCCCTTCTTAAGTGAAAGTTTGGCCTCAAATGCTGATTCAATATTTTTAGAAGTTGGAACATAGTTGTCATAGTTATCCAATTTAAAGGCTGTCAATCTTCCAACTAAGGCATCCAAAGTTATATTGTGATTTTCTTCACATCTTCTTTCTTGAATAGTAGATACTCTTATTGCATAGATAGGGAGTAATGTTCTAAGAACCTTACTTATAACTGTTTCATCATCAATTGTTCCTCCAGAAGCTCTGATTGCACTAACACTTACCTTGATCCTTTCAACATATTTTGCAATGTTTTCATCTTCTCTCATTTTCATCTAATCAAACTGTCCTCTTAGGCTTTCTGCTTTGGTTCTCTTCACATTTTCATCACCACCATAAATTTTCTTCAGCTTGTTCCACATTGCATAAGCAGTAGTGCAGTCTTTGATCTCATCAAATTATTCATAGCTAAGAGCTGATGCAATGTCTATCATCATGGTGTTATGGTTCTTTTTCTCTGCAATGTCTTCAATAGATAATGTGCTAGTAGGAACTATATATTCTTGATCAAGATACTTGCATCCTGAATCACCAATGGAAGCTAGATGAAGTCTCATGAGACCTTGCCATGCTGAAAAGTTATCTCTGTTAAGCCTTGGAATTTCTCTCTTGTAAGACATCCTGATCTTTAGCTTAGGTCCTTGAAACCCTTCCTACAAGCACCAAAAGCTCTGATACCAATTGTTGGAAATATAGATGGAGTAACTGAGAGGGGGGGGTGAATCAGTTAACCACAAAAATATTACCACAAATCCCTTAGATGTCTTATTAAATCATTTGCTGCTGTTACTCAGTAAACATACAGAGTAATGCTGTAACTCAGTTATTGCAGTGAGTATTAATTATAACTGTTCTTAAGCATTCATCAATGATTAACATGCATGCATAAAGAAAATAACATGAACACAAGAGACACCAAATTTAACGTGGAAACCCAATATGGGAAAAACCACCAATGTAACTAGTTACTATTTTTCACTCTTTTGAAGTGATGCCCTGTTAGGAGCCAACCCGGTAAAAGGTTATAAAACACACTGTTAGGTGTGACCTTGTTAGAGGATTTAATCACCCTGTTAGGAGTGGCCTTGTAAGAGGTCTTTAAATAATTCAATAGAACTGTCACCTTGTTAGAGGATTTACAAAATGTCTATTAAACCAACTCGGTTAAGAGATTTTGAAATCACTGCTACAATGGTAAGAAAGTAACAATGAAATGACCTGAATAATGATGCAACTGAATTGCTCATTACAGATCTATGTTCTACTTCACTAGATCCTTCCTGATCAAATAAATCTTTGCTGCTCCTCAAGGATATCTAACCATCCTTCAAAATTCGCACACACCTTCCTTCAAAATGATTTGCAGGTTCACTCACAAACTTCCACACTTTCACTCTATTCTTCACACCTCATAATTCACCACTTGACCTTCTATATATATACCATTCAGATTGTCAAGTCAACACTAATAATCATTAACACTCATTACAACAGTCGGCTAGGATAAACAAACTTTATTTCTCAAATTAACAAAATCGTTTATTGGGCTGACCTTGCTCGGTAAATACTAATCCTGAAAGATTTCCTTTGGTGACCGAGTGAACTTGGTTACCACCTCAAATTCTGAAACATCCGTTGGAGACCGAGTGAACTCGGTAAACACTAACTTTCCTTTGATAACCATGGAAACTCGGTTTACACTATTTTCTGCCATACTTTCCTTTGACACCCGAAAGATCTTGGTAGACACTGAAAAACCACCCGCTGACCGACTGAGCTCAGTAGACACATATAACTGCTTATTGATATGACATTTGTGTGACATCAAAGACAACACATAATTAGACAATTGTATTGCACAATCTCCCTCAGACAATTGTATCCAACAAGATAACACCAAAAATGTGACTGGAACAACCAACAGATTGTTTACAATCAGAGAAATATAAATCTAAACCATCAAATTTAAAATTGCATTTTTCCTTATTTTAGATATACAAATAAAATAACCAACTGATCATTGTGTCCCTATCCATAAACAAGCTGCAAAAATAAAAATATCTTCTCTTCCCCTCTCCCTCTATTACAATAATATCAGAAAATAATTTCTCCCCTTCCCCGTAGCTGACTGACTGTCAGAAAAAGAAAAGAACCTCTCAAGTGTGAAAAGTTTTACAATAAATAATGCTTCTCAGTTTCCTTTCAGTTCGAATAACCATTTCTTGAAATTCTCTTTATTCTTATATTTTCACTATTTTGTGGCTTCATTACTGTCATCCTTGACTCTTTGGGTATTCAACATTAATCAAATGACTTATATTATTATAAAGTTTTCTTTAATTGGCTAATAGGTGAATATAGCTTTCGCTCCCTCAACACTTCCATGTATCCTTTATTTAATTTGAAGATCAACTCACAATATAATTATTCCATATTATAATTTTAATGTTGGTTTGCATGCTTGACACGTTTCACTTACAGCTCCAACATGCTATGAACTTCGGTTCTATAAAAATTTGTTGTCCTTATTCGGGAGTTCCTTTGTCTTGGTCTGTGTGTCGACATTGATATTGTGTTATGTGTTTTCTTTTTGAAGCATATTAAGCTGGCATTCTGTCGAGTAGGTGGTATGTATTTAAAGTACTTACACTCTTCATTTTAACCTGTGATCTTTTCAGCAATTAAATTGCTTGATAATATCCCCTATATATAATTGTTCATATCGGCTTAATAACAACAATCATAATTTTGGGTTATGTGTTGATCACAATTATGAACCAATGGTGTGATGGTGACACCCATGTCACTATGCTCTGAAAATTGCCTTCAAACCTTAGGAATCAAAAACCCTTCTACATCATCTATTTGTGGCCCGTCGGGCCATTTGAAATATGTTATTTAGGCTTCCTTTAATCGGGTCTTTTGGAGAAATGACCTCGCTACTTCTTAAACATGTCATCCATCGGTGCTTTCAATCCTTCACAAAGTGTTGATCTTACTATTGATAGATTTTGTGGCTCAATTCTTCACTTTAATTCGGGGCACTGCATTGATCCATGTCTTTGGGCATTTTGTCAAACAGTTTTATGTAGACTCGAAGCTTCAATTTCAATAGTATTCTTTCAAAGCATGCCTTTCTTTGACCAAAATATCTGATGGGTATGTGAGATTATGGAATGATGTTTGAATTTGAACTTTCACTTCCCCATCTATGCCTCGTATGTAATATATAGCTTTATTGTAGGGACGTTCACGGTTTCATGCACTTTCATACTTCTCTCATCTTGATACCATTATCTTCTCCTTGTAGTCAATTACATGCTTTTTTTTCATATTGGCAGTGGCAAGCTATCACAAGTCTTGCATAAAGATCAAGTCGACCTTTTAGCTTTACTGATTGGACGAGTGTTGAATATCCTGATGCTTCAAGAAGACTCCATCTCAAAAGACCTCTGTGACATATTCACCATCGGGTGATTCCTCTTAGTGGGAATCAAAGGAATCATATTTTTGGATCATGAACTAGATGTCAGTAGAATTTATGTTGCATTGATTATATGTTCTCTTTTCCCACCCATCTCTAGTGACCAATGGGATCATTTTCTTGTTGATTTTATCATCAATTTGAATGGTGTGTGCGCTACTAATACCAAGCACTTCATGAATGGTCCATGTAGGCAGGGCCACACACATGACACCATCGAATCTAAAGACTTAAGGATCTAATTGAACCTGTGGTAATCCTTCTAGAGCCTAAGCCTTGAATTCTGAACCACTGAATCTGAACTTTTGAACTTTGAACCTTGAACCTTGTTGGTTCAAAGTTCAAGTTCAACACGGTCTTGGGACACCGCCTCTTCATAAATTGAGCTTTATAAAATCATCATTAGTAATAAAAACCCTCAAGAGACTTGAAATGATTTAATAATTCCTTCTATATGGGCAATTCTCAAAAGTTTAAAACTTGGGTGCTAGGGTGCTAAAAGAAGGCTAACAACTAGCTTTGACTAGGGATGTGGGTCATGAGGGACATGAAGAATCCAACAATCTCTGGTAAAGACCAATGTCTTACATCTTTGGGCAACAGATTCAAGGCAAAAAATAAAATAAATGAAGAACAAGGAGCCACTTACAGGTAGGGTAGAGAGGGAACAAGACAACTACCAAAACAAAACCTCTAAACCAAGCAAACCGGAAACAAGCCTAAACACCCAAACTAACTAGCACAACCAAAATTTTATTTACAAAAAGATAGGGCTAGCAGCCCATACCTCCAAAGATGCCTCTTTCTACTCACTTGAAGCCATTGACCAGTTGTGAGAAATATCTGCCAATGTGGAAGAGTGGTTGTACATGAGATGTACCACTCCAAACAAACATCTAGTGACTACTACAAAAAGAGCTTCAACTATAATATGCCACAAAAACTTAAAGAGCAGATCAGATCCATAAAACCAATTCACATCATAAAATTTAGGCCATATTATCTTGGCATCATTTTGAGTGAGGTAATTTGTATCACTAACAACTTCATCCTTCTCCTGGGAAAAATAGATCAAACTGATGAAGAGGGAAACATTGGGGAAGTGTCTTGTAAGAACACTCAAGTCAAAGCCTGGAGTTAGGCTCACTGAAAGTTCACCTTCTGTAAGTCCATCATCAGCTTTATTTTTAAAATAGAATGCCTCCAATATTTGGGGCTGAGACCATTCTTCTTGAGTTGGTGATGCAGGAGCATCTTGGGTGTAAGAGCAATCTTACATCACCCAAAAATATTCCTGTTTGCTTTTCAATAAGGGATATCTTGCGCAGAGCTACTATTTATGGAAACTTACTATTTTTAGTAAGTTGGTCATATGATCTTAGAATGTTCTGATTTCACAAGTGGAGGTTCATCTCAGTCATTTCAGCCTACCAGTTGAGTTTCATTGCCACATCATCAGTATTGGTGAAGTTATTGAGGTTTTTGGGTACAAAATATTTTAGGTCAATTTTGAAGGCCTTAGAAGCTCCAGATCGTGATCGACCCCTGGCCGACTAGCGCTAGTGCATGTCAGGCACTGTAGATCTCGTCATGACATTTCTGAAAAGTGGTTACAATAGAAAAACAGAGATACGGTTAAAAAGTTATGGCCTCTGGAAGTTGGGCTACCTTAAAGCATATTTTGTATTTCTTTTGAGCCAACCCTATTGTAAAAATTGTGAAAATAAAATAATTCTATGTATAGTCGGCCTTAAGGGCTAAATTTTTGGAACCTTCTTGGGCGATGGAAATTGCCTATATAAAGAAGGCATGTAGTGTTGTCTAGGCAGTTCTGGGTAGTAGATCTGGGTATTGATTTGATGCTTTGTCCTATAGAATATTGTAAGGGAATGCCCATGTGGCTTTGCATATTGTAATTCTGAAAGTTTGTAATTCCACATTTGTGGAGATAATAAGAAGCCCATTTTCTATTCTTGCATATTGTTGTTGTTTCTCTATTTCTGTTATGTGTTTGTCATATTAAGGGGAGCACCCTTCATCAGTTGGTGTGAAATCAAATGAGAAGGCCTCATATTCTATCTCCTTATCAAATGCACAAACACTAAATTCTGACTCATCAATCAGAATATCATGATCAACCCTGGACCCAATGAAGTAGGTACTTGGATCTTTATGCTCAGAAACAAAAGGTATTAAAATTAAGTCGTTCTTTACTCAACCATACTCTTATGGTTTTCATTGTGCACTTTTGTGTTAGCTACTGCGGTCAGCCGTGAATGATTTGCTAAGGGAACTTCTAGCTAGCTGTTATGCTTTGGATTAGCTGCCACTTCCTTGCTTTGCTGGTGTATGATCATCCTGCCAGAGTTTTCAAGACAACCTTCTTCCTACTCTTTTCCGTCATATATAAGATCATAGGGTACAAAGAGAGGATTATCTTTAATTTTAAAATCTTCAATGTATTCAGTAGGTAAGTACAAGGTGTTTATGTTGCTCCAAGAAATCTCATCACCATTATTCCTTAATTGACTCTCTACTGCTGCAATGTCAACTATATTGTTGCCTTGAGATATAGAAGGAAAATAAGATCCCAAAACTACCTTTTGCATGTCACACGTTGAACTATCCTCATGGTATATAGCTAAGGGAAATGATTTTTGGACATTACTTTCAAGAATCATAGGATCAAACTTAACAGGAAAAACCTCCTCTTTTGGGTGTGATTAAAATATTTATCAAATGAAAATAAACACCGACAATCTGAAGTGCTCACCTCTTTACCAACATTTACCATAAACTTTTCTTGAACATGTGGCTCTTCTTGTTTAGCTTCTTTCTAATTTCCCTTTTGTTGCTAGTTAGAAATCCAAGGCATTGATGATTTTTCCATTGGTGATGAAAAATATTGATCTTCAGAGACCAAGAGATTGGAGAGCAAGGGTTCTTTAATCTCATATTTTTCTTTAGATATCTTTGTAGCAATAGGAATTCCTTGATCAGAATTCTTCAGATGATTATATCTTTGATATACACATTCTAGCAGTATGGCGGATCGAGGATCCTCAGAAGGATTCAGTTTGTTCTCTTCAGCCTCACAAATGCTCCCTTTGAAGGCATTCCATAAGTACTGGATCATCAGATCTTTCTCAGAATTTATCTCATCAACAGTAGGTTTCTTTTGATGTTGTTCCCTCGAGTTGATTTCTTGTTCACTCATAACTGGGTAGTTGCAAGAGATGGGTATGTGTAGGATCATGGTATGTCAAAAAGTGGCGATGCGAAAAAGAAGTCCTAATTGATAGAATCTTTGAAAAATAACTATAACTTTCAAACAATATAACATTTTTGAAATCTGAAATATAGATCACTTTTTATGCTTCACCTAATACAATATAATAAACAATTATTTCAATTTTATGAAATTTAGACTAAGTTAAGGTGGTTAGACACAAGAGTTTTTATATTTAGGAAAATTTGTAGTAGAAAAATCATAATTAATTATTTACTTAGAAAAAAATATAAAAAAATATACATCACATCCAGACATTAGTCTACTACTTTTATCTAGAATCTTATAAATGAATATTATCCTTTGATGTTTTTTAATGTGGTCAGACATACAACTACTTGTTATCTTTCTAGTCCTGATTGGTAGACTTATTGAAAAATAGCTATAACTTTCAAACTGTATAACATTTTTGAAATCTAAAACATGTGTCAAGTTCTATGCTTTTCCTACTACAAGAAAAATAAAAAAAGTTTTCAATTTGATAAAGTTATGCTAAGTTAACATGGTCGGACATGAGAGTTTTTGTATTATTAATACATGTTGTATTTATATGTATACATGTCTACATATATACAAGCTTATTTTTCATATATATACACATGTATACATCTACATATATATGCTCTGGTACACTTATTGTTACAAGTATATATTTGTATACTAGTGTGTGTGTGTGTGTGTCTATATATACACACAGGTATATACATACATGTATATATACACTTAGTTATTCTTTATATTTCTATTTATTTTCTTCTTATTTATTCATTTATCTTTTGATTTGTCTCTTTTTTTAGATTCCCCTTTATGTTTCCTCTTTTGGGTTGGTTCTATACCTTTTGGTTTTTCATTTTTACCTCCTTATTTATTTGATAGGACATCTTTTTTGTTTAGCCTTTTTATGCATTCTTTATATTTTTTATTTTTGTACCTCCCTTTTCTCTCTCCTCTTCCCTTCTCCCCCCCTCCTTTTATTACCTTCTAGATCTGCAATCTTACATCTTTTGTTATTCTTTCTCTCTAGCATCCTAATGATGGATCATGTAGTATAATCTGAAGCGTTGATGGTAAAAAAACTCTACACAATCGAATCCAGAAATTGATTAGTATTTTTTATTCTGGAATAGTAATTTTTATTCTGGAAAAGTTGTAGAAGAAAAATAATAATTAATTATTTACTTAGAAAAAAATTACAAAAAAATATGTGTCACATCCGGACATGAGTCTACTACTTATATCTAGAATCTTGTAAAAAAAAATTATCATTTGATTGTGTTTAAGGTAGTCATACATACACCTACTTATTTTTTCCTGAAAATTTCATACTACTACATTGAAATATAAAATTTTTAACATATAGAATAATTGTTTTTCAAAAAAGGCCTAGTATCTTAGAAACTAAATTCAATTTTCTATAGATTCTCTTCTTACATATTTTTGATATAATATTTATAACTTGTTCAATTTTTTATGTCAACTTGCCTAAACCTGATTTTCTGAATTTTCATTGCCACTTAAGGGCCTAGTTTCGTATACCATGATCCTACACCTACCCAGATATAACTTGATGAAATCACCAGAGCTTCTTCCTCCACAACCTCCAGTTATTTTTCAAGCTGCTACACTTTTCTCTTACATGCCTCCAAATCTTTGAGCTTGTGAAATCTGTGAGACAAACTCATCCACAGCAAGGCAGAGGTGTGGTCATCTTTAAGGCTTATCTTCAACTTCACAGCCTTTGAAATACTTTGTTTATAGTGTTCCTAGAAATCTTGTAGAACCTTATCATTCATCCAAAGAATCTTTAGCATAGTGGGGCCTAGTCTTTTTCCCATTCTTACAACTCTTTTAGATTTGCATTAAGAATCAGCAGAGTCACCACTTTATCAGAGTCACCAATCTCCTGCACATGGATATATATATATATATATATATATATATATATATATATATATATATATATATATATATATATATATGTGTGTGTGTGTATATATATATATATATATATATATATATATATATATACACACATATATATAGATATATATACATATATACATATATATATATACATATATAGCTATATGTATATGTATATGTATATGTATGTATATCTATCTATATATATATATATATATATATATATATATATATATATATATATATATATATATATATATATATATATATATATATATATATATATATATATATATATATATATATATATATATATATAAGGAACCAAATATCAGACACCAATCTTTGTTTCTAGTCCCCAGCAGAGTCACCGAAAATTTGTTAGTAAAGAGATTTATCCCTTTTGAAAATGTTTATAACTTAACTCAAATCACTTAAAAATAAGGCACAATCTGTGACTAACAGTTGGATGAGTTATCATGAGTTGATAACCCTCCTCTGAATTGAGAGGTACAACTCCCTCCTAGAAAGATATTCAGCGAATTAAATACAGAGTATGTCTTTAACCCGAAGACACAAAGGTTGCTGACATTCATTCATCACTATGAAATGAATGTGATTACAAATTTAAAAGACTTAGAGATGAACAAACAAATGGCCAACTGACCACTTATTTAATCTTCTCAATCATAGAGAAACAAAAGGAAAATCTAATATCTATTTTGCATATGTAGGTGCATAAAACCAACTGATTTCAGATCACATACAAATACTTGATAAACATGACAAGATAACACTAGAAATGTGACTAGAACAACCAATAGATTGTTTAGAATCAGAAAAATATAAATCTAAACCAACAGATTTAAAATTGTATTTTTCCTTATTTTAGATATACAAACAAAAGGACCAACTAATCATTGTGTCCCTATCCATAAAAAAGCTGCAAAAATAAAAATATCTTCTCTTCCCCTCTCCCTCTATTACAATAATATCAGAAAATAATTTTCCTCCCTCCCTATAGCCGACTGACTACCAGAAAAAGAAAAGAACCTCTCGAGTGTGAAAATTTTTACAATAAATAATTCTTCTCAGTTGCCTTTCGGTTCCAATAATCATTTCTTGAAATTCTCTGTATTCTTATATTTTCACTATTTTGTGGCTTCATTACTGTCATCCCTGACTCTTTGGGTATTCAACATTAATCAAATGAATTATATTATTATAAATTTTTCTTTAATTGGCTGATAGGTGGATATACCATTTGCTCCCTCAAAACTTCCATGTATCCTTTATTTAATTTGAAGATCAACTCACCATATCATTATTCCATATTATAATTTTAATGTTGGTTTTCATGCTTGACACGTTTCACTTACAACTCCAACATGCTATGAACTTTGGTTCTATAAACATCTGTTGTCCTTATTCGGGAGTTCCTTTGTCTTGGTCTGTGTGTCACAATTGATATTATGCTATGTGTTTCCTTTTTGAAGCATATTGGGCTGGCATTTTTTTGAGTAGGTGGCATGTATTTAAAGTTCTTACACTCTTCATTTTAACATGTGATCTTTTCAGCAATCAAATTGCTTGATAATATCCCTTGTATATATAATTGTTCATATCGGCTTAATAGCAACAATCATAATTTTGGGTTATGTGTTGATCACAATTACGAACCAATGGTGTGATGGTGACACCCATGTCATTATGCTCTGAAAATCACCTTCGAACCTTAGGAATCATGAACCCTTCTACATCATCTATTTGTGGCTCGGGGTATTTGAAATATGTCATTCAGGCTTCCTTTAATCGGGTCTTTTGGAGAAACGACCCCGCTGCTTCTTAAATGTGTCATCCTTCAATGCTTTCGATCCTTCACAAAGTGTTGACCTTACTATTGATAGATTTTGTGGCTCAATTTTTCACTTTAATTTGGGGCATTGGGTTGATCTATGTCTTTGGGCATTCTGTCAAACAATTTTATGCAGACCCGAAGCTTCAAGTTCAATAGTATTCTTTCAAAGTATGCCTTTCTTAGACCAATATATCTAATGGATATGCGATATTATGTAATGGTGTTTGAATTTGAACTTTTAATTCTCCAACCATGCCTCATATGTTGGCATGCCATTGACAAGGAATGGGCTATACATTTGCATAAGCAGACAATTCATCAAACATTTCATGCACATTCTTTTTCTTTTACTTGACACTTTGTATGTAATATATGTATGCACCCTAAAATGGTCACCTAGACTTTGGGCCCCATTTATTAATTTATCAATTTCTTGAATCAATGCTTTGCAATTTTCAAATCAATTCCTTGATCAAATCACAATTAAATCAATAATTCAAATACCATGATGAGCAATATGATAGCCCTTGTGATACCTCTTCCACAAAGAATGATACACTCATCTTTGATGACTATGATGACTATGATGACTATGGTGATGGACAATGTAGTGATAACTATGAAACCTCTATTCCTAAGAGTCCTCCTAGTCATGTGCTCCTGCTTACTGGAAAAGGGTCGTCACATTGGATAGATTGTGATGGTGATCCATATGACTCTAATTTTGAAAGAGACTTTGATGATTTCTGTGAACAATACCTAGATGATACATCTACTTCATTTGAGGAAGAGAAATGTCAATGCACTGATTATAAATGTAAATGCTATAAGAATCTTTCCTTTAAGAAATCTCATGCTGAAAATAAAGATTACACTCTTGAGCAAGATCATGTTAATGTTGAAACTTTGTCTTGTGATGGTTCCCTTTCATCCCCTACTTCCTCCAATACCCACACATTTCCTAAAGCTTACGAGTCTATCAAATCTTTCACAAGTCCTTCATCTACCAAAAGCTCTAATAATTTTCATGTGGTTCCCTATAGTTATCCTCAAGGGCTACCTCTTAAAAAAACTCAAGCTAACCTTCACTTGGCTGCAAATACTTTCAATAATGCTAAACCTAAAGAGTCTTAGCCTTTATGCGCTACAATGCCTACTTCAGCCAGTCCTTCACCATCTATTCCAAAGTCTTCCATACAATTCCAACATGCTTTCTTATCTTTAGAAGTGGCTCCATGTCAAGAGGACTTTAAAAATGATAAAGAAAAGAACATAAAGAAAGATCAAGATCAAAGACCCTCCTTGTCACCCAAGCCTTTTCATGATGTCTCTTATCTATTTCATGGTTCTCCTAAGCAAGATCAAGCTACTACTTACACTGTTGAGCTTATTGATGATAGTACTATTACTTCTAATGTTAGGCCTATTGAAAATCAAGAGAAAGATTATGTGCTTGTGCTATCCAAAGCTCCTTGTCAAGATCAAAGTCTTCCATCTTCTTGTTCTACCACTCCATGTTCACTTCCACTTTCTACTCTTCCTAAGTCTTTGCAAGCTCTGAACAATCCTATCAAAGAAGATGCTCCTATTCAAGATGTTCATACTCCTATTGAAAATCCTAATGCTCATTCTAAAGATGTTGATGTCCTTGGTTGTCATATAGATGTTGATGAACTTGTTGATTATCCTTTTACATCTTCCACTTCCATCCTGGGACCTCTTCCACCACTACTAAGGGCTTCACATCTGCCTTCCATCTTGGGTCCTTATATCCCTTCACTTTCCCCTCCTAACTCTCCTAATTCATCATCCATCTTGGGTCCTTATGTCCCTCCATCTCCTATCTTTCCTCAAGATCAACATAGATACCTACCCTTGAATCATTTTCATCCACTCACCGATCTAAACCAGTCATATCCTCCTTCTTCTTCCACAAGTCCCAAGTCTGTTGGAAGTAACTTGAATGTTCAATACAAGAAAAAGAAGCAATATAAGAATCCATATAAAAAAGAGGATCACCATGTCTTCTCTAATCGACATGGGGGCATAAATTCAAAAGAGATATCTAAGAATAAAACTACAAGATAAGTATGGGTTCCAAAATCCATCATTGAAGATATTCTCTCTAAATAATCAAAAAGAAATGAAAAGTCTATGACTATATGGATTCCAAAGTCTCTCTTGAAAGAGTCTCATGTTGAACAAAAAGTGAAGTTGACATTCAAGCTTCCAAAGGCTTCCACTTCATCTTCTTCCAAAAACAATCTTTCATTCCATGCACCTAAACCACAATCTCTTCTATCCATTTGCCATATTCTTTCATTCATGTTTCCTCCATCCTCTCGCCACCCTTCAAGGTGTGTGTTGATGTTGATCTTGTCTTCCTTTCCATATACCCCTTCACAATCCTTCCATTCATTATCCTTCTACCTTCTATCCTTTTTCCTCACTTGCCTATTCCTCCTATCTTCCAACCTCACTCGCTTTACATAAAACCTTACCCTCCATTTTTCTCTTCCATCTTCCTTTCCCTATCAAAATCTTTGAGCATATCAATTTTAATCCTTGGCATATCATGGTTTATCCTTTCAAGGAGCATTATCTGAAAAGCTTGCCTTCTTAAAAAAAAATTAAAAATTAAAAAAAATTAAATTTTTTTTTTGAAAATGTGTCTTGGTGGAAACTTGGAAATAGGCGCCTTGGTAGCAAAAGTAAAGAGAAATAAATTCATCCTATGGTGAAAACCACTCCCTTGTGGCACCTTGGATAAGTACCATGATGAAAACTTGGCAATCAGGCATCATGCGTAGTTCTTCTACATATTTCATCCATTCCATCTTCCATCTGTGATCTTGGCAATGTTGACCTTATACACGAACATTTGGCTATTTTGTGAGCTATCTTATGATGATCTTGCTTTCATTCCCTTCTTGTTTAGCCTTCATATCTATTTTCCTCCATTCATTCTAGCCTTTCGCTATCCCCTTTGGTCTTGATCTAATAAAAAATAGTAAACCATGATGCTATGAAGCCTCTTGACCTGTCTACTCCTTTGGACTACATCCATTCCTTCTCTTGTGTTATTCTTTTGTGACTTATTCGATGCTAGCCTTTCGTTGCTTTCCCAAATGTACTTTACATGACAATTTTTCCCTAGATTGAGTACTCTTGAGGAGTTTGTCTTTGAGGATTTCTTCCCTTCATTCTGCTTCATTCTCTTGTCTTCCATCTCTTCCACTAGCTTTCTCATCCCTCTTGTTCTCCACCTTGCTAGACATTGGGACTACACGATGTGATCTTGCTTGGGAGTGTGATGCCTATTCTGTCTAGGGGCATCCTTTGTACATATTTATTGATCTTGAAAAAAATTCCAAAAAAAATTTCATATATGATGCTGAAAAAATCCTAAAAATTAGAAAATGTCCTGAAAAAAAGAGCATCCTAGTGAAAATGTAGCGATAGGCGCTTTGATGTATCTCAAAAAAAAATTATATATTCCAAAAATACCAAAAAAATAAAAAAAATAGAAAAAGTGCCTTGGTGAAAACTTGGAAACAGGCACCTTGGTAGCAAAAATACAATATATATATATATATATATATATATATAAAGTCCTAAAAAAATTGCAATAAAATTCAAGTGGTGAAAACTTGGAAATGAATGCTACTTGAGGCCTTTGCACCCCTATTTCTTAGCATGCGTACTCGACACTTAACATTTCTCCATCATGCCTTGTCCTTGTTGCCTTGGTTTGGAATTGGTCTTTGTCTTTATTTAGGGGTCATAACTATGTTAACTTTGGTCTCTTGGACACGTCAGTCTTTAGGACACCTCACAAACAGTGTTTTTCAACACCACCTGAATTGTGTTTTTCAACACAACCCCTGACATCAAGTGTTTTTCAACACTTATCAGTTTGGTCTTATCCAATTTTGTCAAGTGATTTTACCTACTTGCAAGCATTTGGTCCTTATCCTCAAAACTCAGTATCAGTGAACACACTTAAATTTTTAAACACAACACTTAATGCTTGAGCTATGTCATGATATTTTCTTTGTGTGCTAACTGTTATTGATTTTCATTGAGTGTCCTTGTCTAATAAGTCTCTCTATGATGCATAGCTAGAGGACTTGATATGGGGAATTTTTTTAATTTCTTTCTGCTTGTGGGTGTGGTCTTGAAGCTCTTGAGTGTCTCTTGTTGTTCCCTTGACACACTTAGGAGATTTGAGGCATCATCCTTGATTATTTTTGCACAGTCATTCTTATAGTCATCCCGACATCTATGCCTTGATGCAAGAGTGGTTTTGCTACATTAAATTGGGTAAGCTAACATTGAATTCATCTTGACCCTTTATGTCTCTGATTCTTATGTTAGAATCTTTCCACATTCCAATCCAATATAAATCACATTCATATCTTCATAGTTGCACTTGTAACTAGTGATGATTGTGTGATTTTTCAATGTTCGTTAATAATAGCCCAGTGATGAAAATAAGTTCCTTAACATTCTCTAATGAATGATGAACACAAAATCCTATGTTACAATTGCTCTATTGCAAGTACACCTTTGCATTTTCATGTAGCTTGCATTGTTAGACTTCATGTTAATTTGCATTTTTAGGCTAGATTAGGAGTTTGAGAGGGTTTTCCTTCATCTTTATTTTAGACTTTTAATCAACTGTGATCACATTTTGATCTTCATTTCCTTATCTTCTTTCGTGATCTCAATCAAAATTCTCTATCTTAAATAGTTGATTGATTTTGGGGCATCCTCTTACTTAAGGAAAATTCTCTTTCTTCTCTCCATTTCTTTCCATTTCTTCCAAACTTCTATCTTCCATTCGCTTTCACCCCACTTCTTTTCTTCTAATTCAACCTTAGGGAATAATCTTTCTTCATGATCTACCTTGGTTCTTTCATCCTTATCTTTAGTTTGATTTGATCAAATTTGTCAATTTACTATTTCTCCTCTATCTCATTTCAATTTTGATCACGAGGGGGCAGTACCTATCAAACTTCAATCCTTGATTCAACTTTATCAAACCTATCAATCAAAATTTTCTTGAGACTTGACAATTACCTATCTACAGGGGTGTTGGCCTTGTCTTTTTCAATTAGCTTATCTTTGTCTTGATGTGTTCCCATTCGTCGAACACACATCTGGGTTGTTTTGTGATCCCAAATCAATCTCACATTTCAATTCCATTCTTTGGCTACATGTGTTCCCAGAATGATGACACATTACCCAAAGAGGGGCAAATGTATGCACCCTAAAATGGTCACCTAGACTTTGGTCCCCATTTATTAATTTATCAATTTCCTAAATCAATGCTTTACAATTTTCAAATCAATTCCTTGATCAATTCGTAATTAAATCAATAATTCAAATATTTCTAAGGTTTGATCATTTCATCAATAATTTTGTTTAATTAAAAGAACTATTCCCTTTTAAATAAATAAAATATGCTTATTTAATTAAAATAAATATCTTAAATAAAATAATATTATTTAATTAAAATCCCTTTTAATTGAATGATTTTATCTTATTTAATTAAATATTCTTCTTTTTATTAAATAAACTTATATTATTTAATTAAAAGATAATTCCTCTTTTAAATAAATAAAATCCCCACTTCAAGCAAAATTTGTGATGGAAAAGAAAATAAATCAAATAAAAATAAAACAAAAATCTTTTTTCCTGATTCTTTTATCTTATTTAATTAAATATTCCTCTTTTTATTAAATAAACTTATCTTGTTTAATTAAAAGAGAATCATTCTTTTAAATAAATAAAAAAATCCACTTAAAGCTCTTTGTGATTAAAAAAGGGAAACAAATAATTAAAAATAAATAAAATTCTTTTTCTCTCCACACTTTCTAAAAAATGAACTTTCTTTCCTCTTTTTGGATTTATCCCACATTGCTCTTGAGGATGCATTCTCCTCCACATTTTCCTATATAAGGAGCCCTCTCCTTCTCATTTCAGATCCCAGAATTTTCATAGTATTGTTATGCTGTAGGTTTGGAGAGAAATTTTGGAAGAAGCTTTTTGAGCATTTGGAACTTGGATATTTGAGACTTCTTTCTTCTTGTCTTCTTCTCTCATGCCTCATGGAAATCCATAATTTATATTAGTATTGCATTTACATAATAGTTTAGATTCATGTTTCCTTTCATTGTTTTAGCTTAATCCACATAGCATAATTACAAAGGATTTGTAATATTTTCATTTCAATCGAATAGTTTACTTTCTTGCATTGTTATCATCTAGACTAGTTTCATTTGCATGCAATAACTTGATGATCTTGGAGATTAGCATGCTTGCTATTCATTTTTGAATCTCTTGTTTCTTGGTGTACTTGCATGGGCATAACTAGGTCAATCTGAGGGCCTCATAATACAACCTCTGCACTCCATGAATAGATAGCTATGAATTGCTATTTGAGACCTCATTGTTGAGTGTTCTTGAATGTAATGATTCACAAAAGTGTGACACTTTTATAGCACACAATATATAGCTTTATTGTGGGGACTTTCATAGTTTCATGCACTATCATACTTCCCTCATCTCAACACCATTAGCTTCTCCTTGTAGTCAATTTCATGCTTTCTTTTCATATTTGCAGTGGCAAGCTATCACAAGTCTTTCATAAAGATCAAGTCAACCTTTTAGCTTTACTGATTGGATGAGTGTTGAATACCCTGATGCTTCAAGAAGACTCCATCTCAAAAGACCTTTGTGACATATTCACCATCGGGTGGTTCCTCTTAGTGGGAATCAAAGGCATCATCTTTTTGGACCATGAACTAGATGTTGGTAGAATTTATGTTGCATTGATTATATGTTCTCTTTTCCCACCCATCTCTAGTGACCAATGGGATCATCTTCTTGTTAATTTTATCATCGACTTGAATGGTGTGTGCGCTACTAATACCAAGCACTTCATGAATGGTCCATCCAGGCAGGGCCACACACATGAAACCATCGAGTCTGCAGAATTAAGGATCTAACTGAACCTGTGGTAATCCTTCTAGAGCCTGAGCCTTGAACTCCAAACCACTGAATCTGAACTTTTGAACTTTGAACCTTGAACCTTTTTGGTTCAAAGTTCAAGTTTAACACAGTCTTGGGACATCGCCTCTTCAAAAATTGAGCTTTATAAAATCATCATTAGTAATAAAAACCCACAAGAGACTTGAAATGATTTTAGAATTCCTTCTATAGGGGCGATTCTCGAAAGTTTAAAACTTGGGTGCTAGGGTGCTAAAAGAAGGCTAACAAATACAATGAAATGAAATAAAAGAACATGTATGTGAATATTATAAAGTGTCTAATTAAGCAACACAATCTTGGGTTATAATGCTAAGAATAGAATATCAAGTGCATATCATAAATTAATCAAAAATAAATATGATATTTGACTTGAAATATAGGAGATAAATATACTATAGAAGGTTTTAAGACTCAAGTAACCCATTAATATGTAAAAAAATAGGGTGGTGTCTAGATGAGTGGCTCAAAATCTATAAACAAATTATACTTTTCTTTAATTCAATTGTTTACTTTCAAAAGTGAACCTAGTGTGCAATCTTGACCTTGACCCATAGAATGTGCTAACATAAGATGGATGATATTTTCCAATGCACTCTAAGTTGTTTTATTTAAATTTAAAGTAGGGTGGTAGTGGAAAATATTGTTCAGATTCTTGCTAGGAAATAATTTATTCTCCTTTTATCGAGCACCATGAAACTTATTTAATTATGAAGAAAAAAATAGCTAAAATAAAGAAGTTGAGAAGATATAATGCCCCACCTGTAATACCCCAAAAATGGGCTATAAGTTCATTAATCTCCTACATCTTCAATTCGAACGAAATTGACATCAAAGTCCTAACCTAAGGCACATCTAAGCATCATCGAATCATAATTGATTATCTTAAATTCTGCATCAGGGAATATTCTTAGTAATATTCCTAATCATCATAATTATCTTTAATTTTATAATTATTTGGCAATAAATCACATTTATCCTAAAATTTGATTAATTGAATATTTTCATATTTAATTAATTAGATTTAATATTTGCCACTTAATTGTGTAATTAAATTTAATTCTATCTATTATTAATTGTATTATTTAATTTTGACAATAAATCTAAATTCCTATGAATAATTGATTAAATTTTTATTTAATTAATTAAAACAAGTTGTCATTATTTAATAATATAGTTTTTAATAAAAGTTTGATTAAATAATTGATTAACTCATAAATCAATTATTTTATTTTTAAAAGCAGTTAAGTTGAGAATAAATCACTTTATTATTAAATTAATTCATAAATAAAACATGCACAATCATAAAAGCAGACAACTATCAATTATCAATTAAAGCTAAACTCTATTTTGAGTTAAAACTTAGCTTTTGCATGTTTTTGTGAGTTAATTATCCTTTATTTAAAAATAACTCAAAAATCAACCTGAGTTATTTGAGTGATTTATGGCTTTTTTTCATGCACCTCCAAAGCCTTGGATTTCTATAAAAATAAGGCTCATCTCTTCATAATTCATCTCTCAATCATCTCGCAAATTGCAAACTTACTCTACAGGAATCATAGCATATCAGATTTGGAGAATTTGCACAATTGGAGCTTGAAAGAATCAACTTGCGAATTCAAAGCTTTGTGACATCAATTTCAATTGCATATTTTTCATATCATAGCATAGAATTTCATAGCTTTGCATATCATTGTTAGATAGATCAATTCATAGCATATCAATTTCATCTAGCATAGATTCATATCGGTTTTTATCATTCTTATTGCATAGAAAATATAAAAAATATAGATTAATTGCATTCAATTTCATATCCATCTTTTGCATTCAAATCCTTCATTTAGGTGTCGTCTAGGTCACTGATCTCGATTACAATCTGAGAACATCAATCTCGCACCTATTAGAAGGCAGTAAATCGCTTGGTTACATAGTTTTCAATTTTGCACGATTTCAATTTTTGCTAACCTCTAATGTTTTACTGAGTGTTGTGTCTACAGATCAGGTACAATTTTCACACACACATTTCTGGCACCCACCGTGGGGCAACCCACCTTTGCATGCTGATTTTGATTCTTGGAGCTAAAACCCTAAAGTTTCAAAGATTTAATTTTATCTCCCAAATGGCTTATATTTTTGGTCTAAAATTTTTTTTGTAGGTTGGAGACATTTTAGGGAAGCTTTGAAAAAAAATTCAGAATTTTTTGAATTATTTTGAATTTTTAATAATTTTTTTTATTTTTCATAAAAAATTAATATCTGACGTAAATCAGCATATTTTTCTGAAATTTTTACATTTTCGGAAATCTCTTCAAATTATACAGGGGGTTTATTATTTGTATTTTAAATTTGGATGCAATTTAATAGCTCAAATAGTCAATTTGCAAAAACTAGTCTATTTTGATAAAACGGGTCTCTAGGGCACAAATGAAAAGATTTTTCTAAAATTTTTGTATTTTTGGAAAGCTCTCTATTTTTTAGTAGGGGTCTCTATTCTGAATTTCTATTTTTGTGGCCAAAATCATATCAAAAAAATCAGATCTTGTTGACTAGATCAAATGTAGTGCAAAAAAATTAAAATTTTATGATGGGTATGCACTTATTTTTCATATGATTCAATGCATGATATGAGTTGTCATTTGGATTAATTTATGGTTATTATTGCTCCTAAAAATTGATTTTTAGAGATAACCCTATGGTTTTGATAAGTTGAATATATTTTGCATATCTTGTTTGCTTGTTTGCTTGTTGGAGAGTTCGTCACTTGCTTGCATGGAAAAGCTCAACAAAAATTGCTAAAAATTAGGTAGAATCTACTAAGCGCGTTGCAAAGATCATGAGGTATTCTCCTTGTTCTGAAAATATTTTGATTTGGACTTAAAATAAATCTCTTATATGTCAAGCTTGTGTGCATCTTTTCATGCTTTTGATCTATTTCTACACACTTGCATAATTTGATACTAGGTTGTGATCCCTTAAGGATTCATTAAGTAGTCTTAGAATACTTGTGATTGATCTTGATTGCTATCTTGGGTTATTGGACTCGCTAATCCGCTGGCCCCTCATTTCCGCCTCATGGTTGCAATCTCAGCGCCATAAAGGGGAGGGGTCAACAGGACAGAAGCGTTAAGTGTTCCACTTGGCAACCCTTTTGTGCTTTTAGGAACTCACTTGTTTTCTAAGTTGTGGACTCATTTTCAGCTTGTGTGAGGTGTTAAGTGTTCCACCTTGTGGACTCATCTCATATTTTCTTTAAGCGTTAAGTGTTCCTCTTTCTACTTTTTGGATGCTTTTGGTAGATTTGCTTTTGGGAATATATCTGTGCTCACATAGTAATTAGGCCCTATGAACACTATTTATGATTCTTGAGAGATTGGATTCCTAGATAAATCTTTCTTGATGATAGAATCCTTGTAGGTAGGGAGGATACTTAGTGCGTTTCACATTCAACTTGGTTAGTGCATCTTCTCTTATTGATCGACACATTCTCTCTCCTGAGAGGTTGATAGATCACGTAGGGTTGATATCACGAGCTTTGGTGAATCAAAATTGGTTAGTGCATCTTCTCTTATTGATCGACACATTCTCTCTCTGGAGAGGTTGATAGATCACGTAGAGTTGATATCACAGACCTTGGTGGAACAAAACTTTGTCTTAGCATGTCGGATTAATCTGCTTGCTTTGTTTGGGTTAAAAGTGAAGAGGGGTCAAAACCTTGAATCTGGAGCTAAGTCCCCTTGTGGTATAAATCTGTGAGTCACCTTTAGAGAGGGTTAACCATAGTGGACAATCCCTTCACAGGGCAAACTACGTTGACGGAACCTCAAGCAGTAATAGCCATTTTTTCCATGGTAGTGATAGCCGCTATATAAATATCCTTGTGGAAGAAATCTCCATGGGTATGGTTCATTGTTGGGTTGTCAGATCTCCCTAGCAGCTCTTGAAGATTAAGTTCTTGGACTATGTCAAAACCCTGGTGTGCCGGGATTGGAGTTCACCCCTTTGAATCATAAAAGTTGCAGAGTCAAACCATTACTAAAAACCCTAGAGACGCCAATTTTTCACTTTCAGGTATATGTGTGTTATTGCAAAACTTTTCAGAACATACACAATTAGTACTCTCAGGGATTAGCACAATTTGGTCACTTGATTGTTCATGTGCAAGGTTGCTTTTGCCCTTGTTCATTGTTTTCAGACGTGCTTGGAATCACTTGTTTGCTATTCTGCGTGCTTGTTTATCTACTTGGCTATTAAAAATGATCAAATCTGGTATAACCTTCAAAATCTAGACAATACAATTTGCAAACAATCCAAAACTGAAAATCTTAAATTTTGCAAAAACTGAACTAAAATCCTTTTCTGGAGTCAAAAATCATTTCAGGAAGTCAGAAAGTCATACGAGTTTTGTCAAGTGTCATTTCAATATTGCCCATCTGTCGTATGATTGAGAACCCAGTGTCGTACGAGTTTTCAAACCAGCAAATTCAAGAAAGTCAAAATCCTATTAGCAACTATCATTTCATTGCTACCCAACTGTCATACAAGTTTTACAACTATCGTTTCATTTCTACCCAACTGTCATACGAGTTTAGCAACTGTCATTTCATAGACTACCCAGTGTCGTACGAGTCTGTAGAGTGTCATTTGAAAAAAATTGAGAGAGTTGTCAGAAATTGTCAAATTGCAAGATATCCAATATTTTCAGTCTAGTTCCAGAATCTGTCAAAAATATCATTGTGTCAAGAACAAATCAGTAGCTATTGAAAATCAGTACACATGTCTCAAAGAATCAGTACACATGAGGAAGAAATTCTGATCGCCGCTATGATGAAGTAGCTGCAAGCTATGCAAGTTGAACTTAACAATCTTAAGAAAGAGAAGGAATCTAAAGAGTTCTCCATGGAATCTCTATACTCTTTTCCATTTGATAAAGACTTGTACACATCACCATGCCCCCAGACAAAATTTGAGCAATATGATACCTCTTCCACAGAGAGTGACACATCAAGCTTTGGAGACTATGATGACTATGATGATAGACAATGTAATGATACCTATGACACCTCTATTCCTAAGAGTCCTCCTCATCGTGTGTTCCTACTTACTACAAATGGTCCATCACATTGGATAGATCGTGATGGTGATCCATATGATTCTGATTTTGAAAGAGATTTTGATGGCTTTTGTGGACAATACCTTGATGATGATCCATCTACTACTGCTGAGGACTATAAAATACATCGTGCTAGCTTGAAACATCAATACTATAAGGATCTCTCATCTAAGAACTCTCCAGCTGAAAATAAAGATTACACTCTCAAGAAAGATCATGTTAATGCTGAACCTTTGTCTTGTGATGGTTCCCTTCCATCTCCTACTTCCTCCAATACCCGTACATTTCTTAAAGCTTCCAAGTCTTTCAAATCTTTCACAGAACCTTCATCCGACACAAGCCTTGATACTTTTCATGCGGTTCCCTATAGTTATCCTCCAGGGCTACCTCTTAAAGAAACTCAAGCTAACCTTCACTTGGCTGCAAAGACTTTCAATAATGATAAACCTAAAGAGCCTAAGCCTTTATGTGCTACAATGCCTACTTTAGCTGGTCCTTCACCATCTTTGCAACAGTCTTCCATACCATTCCAACATGCTTGCTTGTCTTTAGAAGTGGCTCCATGTCAAGAAGACTCTAAAAATGATGAAGAAAAGAACATAAAGAAAGATCAAGATCAAGAACCCTCCATGTCATCCAATTCCTTTCGTAATGTCTCTTATCTGCTTCATGGTTCTTTTGATCCTACAGACCCTTTTTCATGCATTCCACCATGTCTTAAGTCTTCTCCTAAGCAAGATCAAGCTACTACTTACACCATTGAGCTTATTGACAATCAAAATAACCTTACCCCACTTCCAATTTCCAAAGATGATACTTCCATTAAGGTTGTTAAAAATGGTGTTGATACTTCCAATGTTAAGCCTATTGAAAATCAAAAGAAAAATTATGTGCTTATGCTATCCAAAGATCCTTGTCAAGATCAAAGTCTTCCATCTTCTTACTCTACCATTCCATGTTCACTTCCACTTTCTACTCTTCCTAAGTCTTTGCAAGCTTTGAAAAATCCTATCAAAGAAGGTGCTCCTATTCAAGATGTCCATGATTCTATTGAAAATTCTAATGCTCACTCTAAAGATGTTGCTATCCTTGGTTGTCATATAAATGCTGATGAACTTATTGATTATCCTTTTGCATCTTCCACTTCCATCCTTGGACCTCTTCCACCACTACTAAGGGCTTCATGCCTTCCTTCCATCTTGGGTCCTTACATACCTCCATCTCCCATCTTTCCTCAAGATCAACATAGATGCATACCCTTGAATCCTTTTCATCCACCCACCCATCTAAACCAGTCATATCCTCCCTCTTCCACAAATCCCAAGTCTTTTGGAAGTAACTTGAATGTTCAATACAAGAAAAAGAAGCAATACAAGAATCCATCAAAAAGAGAAGATCACCATGTCTCCTCTAAATGACATGGAGGCATAAATTCAAAAGAGCTATCTAAAAAAAAACTACAAGACAAGTATGGGTTCCAAAATCCATCATTGAAGATATTATCTCTAAATCATCAAAAGGAAATAAAAAGCCTACGACTATATGGATTCCAAAGTCTCTCTTGAAAGAGTCTGGTGTTGAACAAAAAGTGAAATTGACATTAAAGCTTCCAAAGGCTTCCACTACATCTCCTTCCAAAAATATTCTTTCATTCCATGTGCCTAAACCTCAACCTCTACTATCCATTTGCCATATTCCTTCACGTATTCCTTCATTCACGATTCCTCCATTCTCTCACCACCCTTCAAGGTATGTGTTGATGTTGAACTTGCCTTCCTTTCCATCTACCCTTTCACAATCCTTCCATGCATTATCCTTCTACCTCCTATCCTTTTTCCTCACTTGCCTATTCCTCCTATCTTCCAACCTCACTCGCTTTACATAAAACCCTATCCTCCATTTTTCTCTTCCATGTTCCTTTCCCTATCAGCATCTTTGAGCATATCATTTTGAATCCTTGGCATATCATGGTTTATCCTTTCAAGGAGCACTATCTAAAAAGCTTGCCTTCTTCCAAAAAAGAAATGAAAAATAAAATAAATTAAAAATGTGCCTTGGTGAAAACCTGGAAACAGGCACCTTGGTAGCAAAAGTAAAGAGAAATAAATTCATCCTATGGTGAAAACCACTTCCTTGTGCACCTTGGATAAGTACCATGATGAAAACTTGGCAATCAGGCATCATGCGTAGTTCTTCTACATATTTCATCCATTCCATCTTCTCTCTTTGATCTTGACAATGTTGATCTATACATGAACATTTGACTATTTTGTGAGCTATCTTATGGTGATCTTGCTTTCATTTCTTCCATGTTTAGCCTTCATATCCATCTTCCTCCATTCATTATAGCCTTTCGCTATCCTTTTCCCCTTTGGTCTTGATCTAAGAAAGAAAGAGTAAAACACGATGCTTTGAAGCCTCTTGACATGTCTACTCCTTTGGACTACATCCTTTCCTTCTTTAGCATCACGCTTTTGTGACTTATCCTATGCTAGCCTTTCATTACTTGTCTAAATGCACTTTACATGACAATTTTTCCCTAGCTTGGGTATTCTTGAGGAGTTTTCCCTTGAGGATTTCTTCCCTTCATTATCCTTTATTCTCTTGTCTTCCATCTCTTCCACCAGCTTGCTAATGCCTCTTGTTCTCCACCTTGCTAGACATTGGGACTGCATGATATGATCTTGCTTGGGAGTTTGCAATGGAAAAATATGCTATCAAGTATACCAAGTATCAGAACCAGTATCAGAACCAATATCAGAACCAGTATCAGAACCAGTATCAGAACCAATATCAGAACAAATATCAGAACCAATATCAGCACAAATATCAAAATCAGTATCAGAACAAGTATCAGGACACCTACTGGGGTTACACCATTCACTTTAGTTTATGGGTCTGAAGCAGTACTACCTATTGAGGTTGAAATCCCATCACTTAGAATCAGAATGCATGGACTTGTCACTGATGAAGACTACAAAGTGTCTAGGTTACAAGAACTGGAACTACTAGATGAGCGCAGACAAGTAGCATATGATCATCTCAGAGTGTATCAAAAAAGAATGTCTAGAGGCTACAACAAGAAAGTCAGACACAGAGAATTTCAGGTTGGTGATCTAGTGTTGAGAGAAAATCCTAAAAATCAATCACATCGAGAACGCAAGGGGAAGTTCGAACCCAATTGGCTGGGTCCCTTTGTTATCACTGCTACTTTTGGCTCTAGTGCCTATCAACTCTCAATGACTGAAAGAGAACAGCTTCGAGAACCAATCAATATTCTCCATCTGAAAAAATTCTATGCCTAAGGCATTCAGTGCTCGGTAAATGTCCTAAAAAACTCTTAAAATCGGAAAAAGTCCTGAAAAAATGAACATCTTGGTGAAAACCTAGCAATAGGCGCCTTGATGATTCACAAAAAAAATCAAAAAATATCAAAAATTCAAAAAAATCAAAAAATATAAAAAATTCAAAAAAATCAAAAAATATCAAAAGTAAAAAAAATTGAAAAAATGAAAAATACAAAAAAATTGAAAAAATGAAAAATACAAAAAAAAAGAAAAAAAAGAAAAAGTGCCTTGGTAGCAAAAATAGAATCTCTACCAAGATGGTGAAAACCTGGCAAATGGGCGCCACTTGTTCCAAATGCTCCATCTATCAGTGCAATCTTGGTCTTTCCCAGCTTTCAGTCTTGCTTTAGTTTGTACATATCTCCCGGTTTGTTTCAACATTTTCAGTTTTCAATAAGTCGATCTGCACACTAATCAACTCAAGCGTCTGTATCCTATCAATGTTTAACACTTGGGGGCAATCAATGTCATATCCTATGGCCTCCATTGTATCTTAGACGTGTCATATCCACTCAGAGTCCTTTGAAGCTTCATTTGAGTCAGTCAGTCAGTCTTGTCTCCAGAAAGGATTTTGCATCTACAACAACGCAATCAAACATCAAAACAAACTGAAAACAATCTATGCTTCATGCTTTCATCTTCTTGTATGCTTACTGATTCGCATTGAGATTTTTGCATATTGTGTCCCTTCGAGCTCCTCGATGATGTCCTTTATAGGATTTAGAGAGTAATGACTGGGGGCATAATCTTTTCTTTGTCTTCTGCTTGTATGTGAAAATCTAACAACTTTGGAAATTCTGAATTGAAATGGTGTCCGACTGTAAGAGCCTTTATCTCAAATTGGATGGCCATGCGTACCTCGACCATTGATACCCGGAAAATTCAAAGAAGTTTGATCTAACTATTGTTTTTTTGAGTAAATTTTTTCTCCTACTATGAAACACGATCTTGCCTAAGGAGGTGAACGATAAAGGGTCACCACGGGTAATTCACATTGGATTTAGAATGATCTCTTGACTGTTTGATGTGTTTTCCACGCAAGGCGTACTTAGGTCATCATGACATTTATGTTTTGATGCTTATACAAATTGCTATATCAAAATGGACATGATATTCAGGTCATCCTGGCATTTGTGCCTTGGTGCTTATATCTAATCCAACAATCTAAAAATAAAATCAATATTCATATATCCATGGTTGTTGACCCGTGGGTGTTGTATTGATTCTTGTGCATACAAATCGATATTCATATGTCTATGGTTTCATGGCTAGTGGGCATTGTATTGATTTATCCAGTTACCAAAAAGTTCAGTGATGATAACAAATCAACATATGATCAGTGACTAGGTCCTAGGTCTTAGGTTGCATTTCATATTGCATGCTTCTTTGCATTTTTCATCTTTGCATGATCTCACAATGACTAAATGAACTTCAATGCTTAAACAATTCTCCACTTGTCTCTTCAAATCTAACAAGAGCTAAATCTCACACGAAGGTTCCTCCAATGAAATAGCAAGTAGAATCCTTTTTTGGGATCAAAATTCAAATCTGAGATCATTCATATTATTAATTGCTTGCATAATCAACCTTCAATCATGACAGAAATCCATAATTCAACTTAACTGATTAGCTTTCATCAAACTATCAAAATTTTAACTTGGTCAACCATGGTCAACTTATGGTCAAACCTAGTCTACTTGGTCTCCAGGACCTCCAAACGATGCAGAACGCATTCTCAGATGTGTTTAACCCCTTCTCAAATTAATTAACATGCTTCTAAACTATCAACGCTGACTTTTCTTGTTAGATTTCAATTTTAATTCCTGAAGGGGGCATGGTATTGCACATCATTCAAAGTCTATAAATCAAAATTCTATCGATCAAGTCTATCAATATCTTTCATCAGTGATCAAGACAAACAATCACGTCTAGTTATTGATTCATCAAAAGTCCTCATCGCTCGGGGCAAATCTATCATCACTTGGGGCATATCAGATTCATCAAGATCCATATCAATCTGGTATTCTCTTAATCTTGTAAACTGTATCAATTTTTGCAACCATCAGATCATAGTGTTCTTTCCTTGGTTCTTCGACAACTGAAGGGTTCGGATGTGATACTTGCTAGTTCTGCTAAGACAATCGAGTCTAGAACGGGTCACTCACTTCTTATCAATCCTAAGGTTCAGAATCAGGTATTTTGACACTTTTTCGCAATCATAGGTTCATTTGCTGTTATAGTAAACATTATCTTTGGTCATTTAGGACCTATTATCTCCATATCAATTCAATATCAATCAACTCCTATCTCAATATCTTTCAATCAGTTTCTATCTTGAGATCGGTTTATCTTTTGAATCAGTTTCATATCTTTATCAAACACAGACTATCTTTGAACCACTGCGCTTCGCACAGTAATTCAAAGAGAGGCAAAATGTAATACCCCAAAAATGGGCTATAAGTTCATTAATCTCCTACATCTTCAATTTGAACGAAATTGACATCAAAGTCCTAACCTAAGGCACATCTAAACATCATCGAATCATAATTGATTATCTTAAATTCTGTATCGGGGAATATTCTTAGTAATATTCTTAATCATCATAATTATCTTTAATTTTATAATTATTTGGCAATAAATCACATTTATCCTAAAATTTGATTAATTGAATATTTTCATATTTAATTAATTAGATTTAATATTTGCCACTTAATTGTGTAATTAAATTTAATTCTATCTATTATTAATTATATTATTTAATTTTGACAATAAATCCAAATATCCTATGAATAATTGATTAAATTTTTATTTAATTAATTAAAGCAAGTTGTCATTATTTAATAATATAGTTTTTAATAAAAGTTTGATTAAATAATTGATTAACTCATAAATCAATTATTTTATTTTTAAAAGCAGTTAAGTTGAGAATAAATCACTTTATTATTAAATTAATTCATAAATAAAACATGCACAATCATAAAAGCAGACAACTATCAATTATCAATTAAAGCTAAACTCTATTTTGAGTTAAAACTTAGCTTTTGCATGTTTTTGTGAGTTAATTATCCTTTATTTAAAAATAACTCAAAAATCAACCTAAGTTATTTGAGTGATTTATGGCTTTTTTTCATGCACCTCCAAAGCCTTGGATTTCTATAAAAATAAGGCTCATCTCTTCATAATTCATCTCTCAATCATCTCACAAATTGCAAACTTACTCTACAGGAATCATAGCATATCAGATTTGGAGAATTTGCACAATTGGAGCTTGAAAGAATCAACTTGCAAATTCAAAGCTTTGTGAGATCAATTTCAATTGTATATTTTTCATATCATAGCATAGAATTTCATAGCTTTGCATATCATTGTTAGATAGATCAATTCATAGCATATCAATTTCATCTAGCATAGATTCATATCGGTTTTTATCATTCTTATTGCATAGAAAATATAAAAAATATAGATTAATTGCATTCAATTTCATATCCATCTTTTGCATTCAAATCCTTCATTTAGGTGTTGTCTAGGTCACTGATCTCGATTACAATATGAGAACATCAATCTCGCACCTATTAGAAGGCAGTAAATCGCTTGGTTACATAGTTTTCAATTTTGCACAATTTCAATTTTTGCTAACCTCTAATGTTTTACTGAGTGTTGTGTCTACAGATCAGGTACAATTTTCACACACACACCACCCAGGAACCCTTGGAAACTAAGGGTAAAACATGCACTAAATAATTTCTTTTGAAACAAGATACCAAAGCATAAGAAATAAGTAACTAAGTGCATGATAAAAGCATCTCATAAGCAATAATCCAAACTCAAGATAACATCATGAATGCCATAGGTTCATGCACAATAAGAAGTCTTAACAAGAACTTCCAAAGGTTCCCAAGCAATCTAATACATGCTTAGAATGGATAACACATGTTCTCAAGATTTCCCCACAAGGATTCAGACAACATCAATAAATCACAAGAGGCTAAGCCAATAAACATTCATGGCTCCAAGGAAGGGAAAGACCAATTTCTATCCTGAATCCACATAATTGTTATTCATTTTAAGCCCAAAGTAAATGTTCCTAACACGGTTAAAGATACATGTTAATTACCAACTAACCATTGCATAAAAAAAATACAACAAGCAATGATCCTCAAATGACCATGAAAATTCAAGGGATTAACGTTACAATCATTAGTCCATTGGAATCATGCTGAAGACAATATGTTGATTCTTGAAATTTGGCTAAGTCTGAAATTTCCTAAAAACCCTGAAAATCTAGAATCTTTATCTAAACACCTATAAAGCTAAAACCACTCTCCAACATCCTGAAAGTGTATACATTACATAAAATGTAAATTTAATTTACACTTAAATGTTACATTCTATGTATGGTCCTAGTGCTAAAATTGGCCTATTAGGGCCTAAAGGGCACCCACCCTCAAGAAACCCAACCAAAGCATAAGAGCCTCAACTAACTCCTAAAACTAATTGCAAAGCCAAAATAGGAAGAGACGTTAATGATCAGGCATAAACATCAATTGGGTTGCATAGACGCTAATTGAAAAGATGCCAATTGCTGACTGGTGAACTTCTTAGAAAAAATTAGTATTAGACCAGTGAGTCAAAGATGTCAAATAATATATAGGGACCTTGATCTACGTAGAAAATGATTCACCAAAAAAATATTTTCTTCTCACAGCAGAGAAATGAAGACATTAATCATCATACAGAGATGCCAATCATCATACACAGATGACAAACTAGAGAAGTGGAGACATCGATGATTAGATGTAGACAAGGATTGGGATGTTTGGCCCAAAAATGCAAGAAAATACAATTGAATATAATTAAGTCTATGTTGACTCCAACGTGCAGCTTAAAAGTAAACTAGCTCCACACTAGGGAATACTGAATATATGCATATCAAGGCATCATCCACTCGATTGCAATCTAGAATATAAAGAAGTAAGCTACTCTAATCTAATTAATGTGTACATGTACTTATAAAATCAAGTACATAATCATCAATGAAACTACACTATGAACATAAATTTAAAGAGCATATAAATACATACAAGATGAGCCAAGTGAAGTACAACATGAATCTCTCAATGCTTGATCACTCTCTGAGTCTAGAGGAAGCCCACCACCTGTACAAAGGTCCCCAATAGTGGTATATATTTGTAATGCCACCCTACCATGTGGAACCTGCAGGCCCACCCCATCGTTCTTATGGAGATAGTAACCCAACCACAAACACAAGGAATACACACAAGTAAGGAATGGCTCTCACACATGCTAATCAAATGCATGACTCAAGGACGATACAATAATTTGAGTATAAAAACCAAGAAATAGAATACTAGACACATGGAGGACACTCACATGTGATCTAATGCAATACACAGATATAGAATACAAATACACATGGAGGATGTGGGATAATATCTAAGTACAACCATATAACCACATTATAATCTAGGGTACTATTTAATACTAACAAGGCTACATTGTAGGAGCTCTAGTGGACTGCTATTACTTGGCTCATAATAGTCCAAGTATCATTGAGTCTTGAATTAATGTCTGCAGATGGCCAGGCTCATAATGTATCTTCAATCAACACCTATAGATGGATAGATATGGTGTCTTCAATCAATACGTACAGGTGGACAGATATTGAGTTACCTTTGGTCAACACCCTTGGGTGGCTAAGTAGTCAAATACTCATATTAATGTATTATTACCCAAGTTCATTATTAATTTTTCACTTTATTAAGAACTCCTCTGTGTGGCCTGTACCAACCACTTACAAATTCGGATCCACATAAGGAGCCACTCCACCCTCTACCCAAACACCCAAACAAGATCATCTCCTTACAATGACAATGCACAAGCATAAGTATATCATAAATAATGCAATAAGGGAGCACCTACAAAAGACTCTCAAAGCCATAAACCACAAAATATGGTACACTCTATTTTTCTCAAACACCAAGAGTACGGGTTACTTAGACCTCGACATACAAGCATAGATCAACTACATTAAGGTATATGCAGTATCAAACACCACATGTCCACATGTTACATGTGAGATCAAACTCAAGCATGGAAGGTGTCAAAACAAAAAGAAACATAAAAGCAATCTCAACAATAACAGGAGGATAACTCAACTCCAAAGACACTCAAGATAAGAAGTTGAGTAAAGGCAAAACCAAGCCAAATATCAAGTTTCTTGATTGGCCACTTTCCAAGAGCACAAATTCCCATGGAACCCATCAAACATCTCACTAGCACATGAGAAAGGCTCAAAATGACCAAAAGCAACAAATTACTCAAATTTTGGCAAAGGGCAAAAATTAGTGTTTAAATCTAACAAGGCATATTCAAATTGTAGTAAAATACAATTGGAATGTCCTCTATCCATTCCATCTTTGCAATCATAAAATAGGCATATAATTCTATCCAACATACTCACTCGTTCAAGACCAACAATTTCTTGATAAAATACAGGTGGTATGCAAAATGAGGAAAACCCAAAAATTCAAAAAGCAAAGAAATTAAAACCCATTTTATATTTTGCACCCAACATTACAAAAATCTAATAAAATATAATTTATGGACACACATGTAAAATCCAACAACATAACGAGACAAAAACTTTAAACCTCAAGCATGAAATCACATAAATATTCATACCCGTCCAACTAGGCGATGAAAAAAAGCATGCTTGTGGGGGAATACTAATTCT
Organism: Chamaecyparis obtusa; assembly: GCA_027943335.1. NCBI lineage: Eukaryota > Viridiplantae > Streptophyta > Pinopsida > Cupressales > Cupressaceae > Chamaecyparis > Chamaecyparis obtusa. The sequence goes on from BSBK01007958.1 coordinate 153,213, forward strand.
CAGCCCCCACAACTATTGAAAAATATTTTGTTCAAAAATACAAAGCTAAATGAAAAAGGTGAGATGCCCTACCTCACACCAAGAGTGAAAAACTAGAATGCAAAGCAAAAATTGAAGACTTGACGAAATCAGTTGAGATCTTTGGAAACATGGAGAAATCTTGGAATGAATCCAACAAGCCACTCCTCATGAAGATCTAATGCCCAAATCTCACACAATGAGAGAAACTCAATTTTCTCCATTATATTTTTGGAGGAAAATCCTCATTCTTGAAAACATGAAGTGTGGAAATAAAAATTTTCCCACAATATTTAAAGTCACTTTTCCAAAATGAATTTCAAATAGATTATTTAAATAATTAAATAAAGTATTTGACCCTTTTTCCAAATTAAAATAAATCGATTCCAATTAATTGGAATCCAACTATTATAAATTAGCCGGTAATTAAAGTAAATAAAAAATTCCCCAAACTCATTAAATCAACATTTAAATTAAATCCTTTTGAGAAAACTACGCGAACTCTAATGCACGTATAGTCATCGGTCTAATCACAAATGCATTATGAATCTGGATTTACTGTGATGACCCTCGAGTAAATCTCTTACAAATTTAAATTTTATATTAAAACTAAGTATTAAACAAATGTTGTCATCTTCCTTAGAGAATTATATATGTGTTAATTTATACTATTATAAATTATTTTGTATTGATAATATTTAAAATTATAACCAATCTATAAATGTTATAATATGATAACATTTAATAATATTTAGAATTATAGTCAAGTTATAAATGCTATAATATTATAATATTAAACATTAATATTTAGTAATGAATAAATTATAAATATTATAATATATATTAAAATCTCTTTTTAATAAAATAAAAATAATATATATTATAATATATATTATAATATATATATTATAATATATATATTATAATACATATATTATAATATATATATATATATTATAATACATATATATTATAATATATATTATAATACATATATTATAATGGTAAATATTGCTCGTGGATACTAGCCAAGAATGGTAAATATCCAATCAAAGAAGGATACAAACTTCTACAAAGAGTTGCATTAGAGAAAAGTCCATCTCGAGCCTATTTGTTCTATTGGAATCATGCGGTGTTACCAAAGGCAGGTTGCTTTGCATGGCTAGCAATTAAGCATAGGATCCTAACAAGTGATTGGTTAGAAAGGTTAAGTATTGCTCCTCCATTCAAGTGTGTATTATGTGATGAAGAATATGAATCAGTTGATCATCTTTTCGTAAGATGTCCCTTTGCATATCAGTGTTGGATGTTTGTTCTCAAAAAATTAAATTACTTCACTCCATTATAGAATAACATTTGGGATATTTTTCAAGCATGGCCAATCCTTTTCCCTGATGCTTTCTTTGTTCTGGAAATGCAATCCAACATTAGTAATTTGGGCAATTTGGTGGGAAAGAAATAAGAGGATCTTTAGAAAATAATTCTCATCCCTAGACAAGGTGATAGAGGGCATTGAAAAATCGATATCAAAACTTACTAATGCAAGCCTTAGTAGATGTAAAATCAATCTAGTTATCACTACATGGGATGGATGTATCATTCGTGAATGGAAATAATTATTTATTCCATTAGGAGTTAGACCAATCAGGAGAACACAAACAAAAATAGACAGATCAACAATGCATTGGTAGCTTCCGCAGTCAAGATTTCTGAAGCTCAATTTTGATGGAGCATCTAGAGGAAACCCAGGCAAATCAGGGTTAGGGGCATGTTTAAGAGATTGTAAAGGTAAAGTGCTTGCAATTACAATGGCACCTTTACCAGTAGGAACTAATAATATAGCAGAGGCTCAAGCTTTGCTTTCAGGATTAATTCTTGTAAGGAGAGGGGACTATCAATGAGTCCAAATCGAAGGAGATTCTCAAGTAATAGTTACTGCTTGCATCAAGAGACAAATGTTTTCATCGTAGCTTCAGTATGTTCTTGAACAAATATGGATCTTACTTGATCAAATTTTTGAAGTGACTATATCGCACACATTTAGAGAGGGAAACAAAGTTGCAGATTATCTTTCAAATTTAGGTTGCAATGGCATCACTAATTTTACAATGCAACCAATGACACTCTTTGAGCAGCACATAGATTTGCAAATGTTAATTAATCATGAGTTAGTGGATTGTCAAAGTTAATCGTAACTAACTACTCTCAGTTGAAATCATTACCACAACATAGGGAGAAGTTAGTGAATTTCATGTCAATTTAATTTCAGCTGCCAAGCTTCAAGAAAAAGGAGGTCATCTGGATACGAAAAACTCCCAAACTGGCCGCATGGTGTATCTTGCATGATGTGAGATCACTACGGAGATTGGATAAGTTCATTATTCACATGGTGTTTAGTCCTTCAAATTTTCTACACGTATCTACAGGAATTTGATAATCATTATACATGCCTTGGTACTATGGTGCCCTCCATTAGTTGCACTTATAATAGGCGGGATTAACCTCTCTTTTCATTTCATCTAACAGGTTGTAGTGTTCTCAGATATTCTTCATCTAAAAATGTCAATGCCATTGGAGTCTTGCATTAAGTGTGATTCTTGCAATCAATTTCACAGGATCCTGTTGCCCCAAAATTACCGAATTTGGATTACTCGGAATGTGGATGAAATTGTTCTTCCTTGCAAATTGATAAAATCGTAATGGATGTGATGTTCTTTGTTAATTCTCCAACTATTTGCTGGGATATTTGATAGGTAATTGGGGAAGAAGTTTTATCCCCTTCATCTAGACATTTTCTATTTCCATCAAACATAGTGTCCATATTCTTTTTGAATGCCATGGATCTATTACAGTCGGTCCTTCTGTTAGAAATCTTGGCGAGAAAGGTTGTCCATCCATAGTTTTGGAATGAAAACAAGCTTACAAAGGCTATGCAGCAGTATGATTTATGGTCTGGTAATGCATTAGTTGGTGGTCTATTTTTGAGGTCTCAATTATTACAGAGGCATGAGTTCATGGTCATGTATGAAGCTCTACAAAAATCATTTGAGAAGCAGACTCCTCACTTCATGAAATCTTCTCTACAAGCTATAGCTAGGGCTTTGGCATATCAGTTAGAAGAAAGAGTGAAGTGTACTGGTTATGCTATTTTGGATATGTTGAGCCTTTCCAATAAGGACTATGCACTACAGAGCTCTGAGGGGCTTTCTTCAGGGGTCTCTCTTTAGGCGCATCCTCTGAATTAGGGAGTAAGGCATGGTTCGCAAACTGTTAATGTTGAAGCTACCCGGGACTATGAACATGGAATGTCAACTTTGTCAAGTGAGGTGGCCACTGGTTCAGGTTGGAAAATGCCCCAATTTGGTGTACAAATTCATCAATGGAAGCAAGAGGCAACCATTCGGTCTCCTATCGATTTTGGCTTAGATGGCAGGTCAGGGTGGGAGGCTTCTCCTCACATCCATTCGTCCATTGGCTGGGGGTGCACATCAGGTGATCTAGTAGTAGCAGATGGGGAGGAAAGCACATAAATGGAGGCGTAAAAAGATGACTATTCAAATTTTTGAGATTTTGAATTATGATCAAACTTTGTTACACTCTAATGATTTTTGTATTCTAATTACTCAAATTTTGTAGCTATGGGAGGAAGGATAATCTCCAAATTATATGATTGAGCAATTTATCGTCAATATAAATAGTTGTAAATATTAATGATATTTTTTGTATTGAGCGATGATTCTGGATTTTCTTACTAATTCTTTCTCGGTTGAGCTTTTTTGAATCAGTTTTTTAAAAAATAATAATATATTTAGTGGCTCGTCCACTTTTAACAATATATATATATATATATATAT